>JAGSMT010000530.1:0-63261 GCA_029286875.1 Lamproptera curius
ATTAAAAGCCCCCGAAGAGAAATTAAAATAAGGTGAGTGGAAGGGCCAAAGAATAGGAATAAATTCAATCGTCCAAAAAAACGCCTTCCAAAGAATGAAATACAAATGATTGTTGATCCATATCAAACCCACGTTAAGTGCTAAAGCATGATAACGAAATAAAAACAAAGCGGATAAAAAAAGAAACGCGGTAAAACCATAAAAGAAGACATATTCGCGTGTTGTCGAGGCAGCACGATAGCCAGTATAAAGCAATTCTTGGAACGAACCTAAAACAGAAATAATGGCGCTTTCTTTAATGATTGATAACCACAAATTACTCATACCTGGTACGGCGTGACGCATCATTTGCGGGAATAAAATGCGTTAAATTCGCCATCTGCTCCCCAAGTAGGTTCCACGGCCTTGGGTATGGCTTGCAGGGACGAACAAAAACCTCGTCGAAAGCGCGGCGAAAAAGGGCAAAATAGCTCCAAAACGGCGAATTGAAATTTCACCCTTTTGCTTTTGTTTAAACCAAATTTTCAAGGCGTTGCAACAGTGAAAAAAACCACCACAATTCGGTGAGATCCAAGGTTAGATAAATTTACAAAACGTAACATCTTGTTTAAAAGCTGGCGGGGTAATCAATCCAAACAAGAAAGAAATAAATATCGAGAAATGTTTAGGTTAAAATAAAACCCAAAACTGCGCCCCACCATTTACCCCGTAATAAATCAGATATTTTTCCATCATCCATTTAAAACATTAAAAACAAATTGTCATTCCATATCCCCTTTTTATATGATAAAAAAACATAGAAAATATTTTTTTTTTTAATTTCTTTGGGCTAATATTTTGTTTTTAATTTATTAAAATGCAAAGATATTCCTACCTACATCCTATAAACCCATTTATCTTAATTTTTAACGTGCCATCATCGCAACTCTTGTAATGTTATTGACAATTCAGGGTCTTTTTTGTACCCTTTTTAATTGCAAACACCTTGCCCCAAATTAACTAGGAATAAAGTTTAATTTCTTTTGCCAAATGCTTTTTAAAATCTTGAAAAGGTAAGGGTGCAAAATAATCTACCCAACAAAGGCGGGCGTTTTATGCCGGTATAACCTTTAAATTACTTGGGTAAATATTTTTCCTTTTGATTGAAAACAACCTAACCATAATTTTACCTTGCAAACTATTCTGGTCTAAAATATCACCTTTTCCATCTTCTGCTTTTATCGTTGTAATTACAGTTTGATCTTTTTAAACAATGGTGACCTTCAACAAAATAAGGCGTACTAAAATCTATTGTTTGGGCCGTTCTTCAGTTACGGGACCAATCAAAATCGATCCTTAGGAAACAAAAATCCCAAGCCCATGGTTTAAATTGGCATTTTACTTCAATGCGCTCACATAATGCATGCGACAAATCAGCCTCTAAACCAATCCATTCGCCATTAGAGCGCACTGCCGTAAAAGGCAAATAAGGTGGGGTCGCGGGAAAAGGATTTCTCATAAGCAAAATTAGAAAAAGAAAATATAACGAGGCTTAAAAACTTAATTTTCATTGTTTGACCTCCCAATCGATTAAAATACTTCATGTTTCATTAAGTATTTAGATAAAAATACCCAATATATTAACATATAAAATATCAAAATAATAATTTTGCTGTCTTATTATTCTTTTTTTGGAAATATTACTGTATCGTGATTTTTAAAAACCGTATTTTTGTTTTTATTATAAAAGATATTTTAATTTTTAAACCAACGAAGCGACATGCAAGATAAGCCAGCATCAATTTTGCCGATTTCAGTAGGGTGGTAACATTAACCATGGCGGTTAGCAAATCGATTGTTTTGGGAAATCCGATCCAAAAATACGGTATGTTAACCGTAATGATTTGCTGGCTTCTTCCCTTCTGGCCCAAAAATTTTGGCGGCGCGAAAACACACAGAACGGTGCGTGCAGTGGTAGTTTCATCATCGAAAGAAAATAGTTTTAAAATGAAGTACCCCTTTAGGTGTTTGAAAACTTTCACCCCCCAATTTTTCGAGTGTTTTGGATAAGATTTCGGCGCCTTTTTGTCAGTTCTAATAGGCCAATTCGGGGGTGCTTAGAACATCGCCCCATCGCAACCATTTCGGGAAAAATCCGTATCAAACATTTTTTTCTTGTTGGTTTGCACTTCTTGAACGCGTTTAGGCCGGGCGAAAACAAAATTGCGCCTTCACTGAAAAGGGCCTGGATCTTCAACAATTGCTTGGAAAACTTAAGGCAGGCGGTAAATTCACGCCAGCGTTTTTGGTGCTGCGAATAAGCTTTTCCCCCCGGTGGGTTACCGTCTCAGCCGAAACCTTTTACGACCGGCGTGGGGTCCCGGACAATCACTGTTGAAATTATAAAATTCTAGTATAAGAATTTAGAACCCTTTTTTATGTGGGCTTTAAAATTATTAGAAAATTATTACAAAACTTGTATTATGGAAAATAACATGTCACATCTTTGATTTTTTAGATCAATCTTTTAAATATTTTTATATTCTAATTGTTTTAAGTATTGACTAAAGCTAAAATTTTATAATTTTAATATATATAAAAATATGTTTTTTTAAATCCTTTTAAATAAAAATCAAATTATAATCATTTAAGACAAAAAAATAAATCTTAACTAAAATAAATTCTTAATGTGACAACGGCCTCCCACTCCTCCTGAATTTATTTTGTGATCAGACTACAGTTATAAATTTTTATTTAAAATTTAAAATGGGCCTTTTGAAAATTTATAAAAATTTCATGGTGGATAAAAATTTACTAAAAATAAATCATAATGGCCTTATTTTTTTATTTTTTTAAATGGGAAAATCATAAATTGATTTTCAACTAATATTTTAAATGTTTCTATTGAGATTATCAAAGGCAAATGGGGCACTTATGGTATCAAAAGTGGTAGCTTGATCAATACTAGGTCCTGACCCTAACTAACACTACTTAATAATAGACTGGGTTTCCTTTTTAAAAATCACGCGAATTTCACCAAGGACACGGTCAAATTCGTAGACTTTCTCGTTATGTTCCCACCCCAAGCCGTTTGTTGTTTAAAAGTTTGTTTGCGGCAATCCTCCCAATTGGCGATAACTAGTGGTGGATTTACCAACAACTTCAATTAACATGATGGAATGAACAGCATTTGCATCATAATCATCACGAAACGAACGAAAATACCCAATTGTGCCATTGTCAACCCCCGATCAAAGGGATTTTGGAACAGTGCCCGCGAAATTTCAAAATGTCCCCAATTTTCAAAGTGGTGGGTCCATCTTGTCTTTTTAAGGCAATTAAACGCCGATCTAACTCATCGGGAATATATTTTGAATAAAGCTGAATAGATGAGTTTTTGTGCATTTTTATAACTTATAAAATTTTTAATTTATTGACAAATTTTATAACTCTTTTATTTTTTTCAAATATTTTTTATTTTAAAAATGGTCAAGCCTTTAATCGACTCAAGGACAAATCCCAAAGCTTTGAATGGTTAAAAAAACTGGGAATAAAACATGATTGGGTTTTGAAGCTAACATTTTTAAGGGTTCCATCGCCTATAAAATATTGATTTATGAACGCCACCCCATCCGAAATCGCCCCGGGTCACCCCGAGTAAATTGGTTCATCCAATCGGCATCGAACAAAGTTTTAATTGTTTGGAAGATTGAAAGATTTGCGTTAAAAGCTGATAAAAACCTGTTTGCCATTCTAAAGGGGTTATTGAACAAGCCCACCCAGATGGGTTATTTAGGTTTTAAATATTTGGTCATCCTAAAATATAAAAGAGGTTTACAAACCGTCCGGGTTTTGGACTTTTACCAGTTGCAAACCCGGTATCCTTTCTTTAAATGACCAGACCCGCTTTGCACTGCTGCAACATCAGCTTGAACACCCCTTGCCCAAAGGCGCAAAGCCTTCAATGATTGGTAATTGGCAATCGAATTTCAAACCAGCCCTTGTATTTGTGGTATTGAAAATTCCATCTTTTGCTTGATCCATTAGCCACCAAAAGCCTCCGCAATCTTAAAAAGGGCAAATTTGTTGCATGGATGCGCTCAAAAGCTTTGAAGGCGCGAAGTCATCAAACTTTATGGGGAACAACAATATGCCACTTCTTACCGATAATATTGGGTCGGTTCATATTAATCTATTTGGGGTGGTGCCCGGAAAACCGAACTTATAAAGACATTTTCGAGAGCAGATACTTTTGTTGAATATACCACAACCCATTGAAGGGAAATTCCAAATGCCAGCAGATATCCGATCCCGAATTTGGCGTTTTGGTAAAACTGGGCCCGAAAGAACACCCAAATTACCTTTTTTGATAGCGTTGGTTTGTTTGATTTTCGGCGCTGCTTTCCATAATAAAATCAAAGTACGATTTTTTACGAAGATCTTGACATTTTGGGAATCCATGATCCCGCGAAGGGCATTTGCAAGCGCGAATTAAAATTTCCCAAAAAATTGTGTCTTATAATTTAACTTTATTAAATTATAAAGCAAATTTTTCATTCGGCATTGACTGCAATGAGCCTGCATCTCATGAAAAATGAAAAATTTCTTTAATTTGGAGGGGGCAGGGCCTAAACAAAATCATTCCGTTCGGCTCCTGGGTTAAATGATCCGCCCCACCATTTTACGGGTAAAAATAAACAGGGCTGATAAAGTTTTTCAAAAAATCGACGAAACATTGGCACCTGGTTAAAATTAAAAGGGAAAAATGGCAATTTGCCCGACCGGTGGGTAAAAACCGTTCTTATTTTAAATAATTGGTTTTTGACCCCGGGGCGGCTTTGCATCTATCCCCTGAAGCAGGCCGCCGTCTTGCGCCGTTACGATATTACACATTTAAAGCTGATTATCGTGTGCAAGAAGTTGTTGATTATTCAGGACTTGAACCCGATGGACTTTTCTCGAGGGACTGGGAATGGTTCTTATCAGTTGATCGGGTGGCCCATGCAGAAACCGAAGAAAGACCCGGTGCGCTTGGGGTTTTTTGTACGATTTTCTTTGAACCAAGACGTTTAAGCCGCAGACGAAAAATAGCCAATTTATCAACCCCAGTTTTGGGTATCGCGACAGGGAAATTTTCGCATCGGTTTGGACATGATTACCGATAAGGTAAGGCTGGGTTATTACCGCTTTGAGCAATCTGGCCGTGTCTCAATTTTCGTCACAAATTCTCAATTTGCTGGGAAATCAATTAGAAAGGGACGGATGGGCGGTATTTATCTTATCGGCAGGCAACGTTACTAACACCGAGCGATTGCTGTTGAAAAAGTAACACCCTGGTTCAAAATCCAAAATTGAGCAAGTGGCGGATCGGTGCGCTGACTTTCCGGTTTCATTTTATCCGCGCAGTGGGGCCTTTCACGATTGGACCGATCGGCGCTCTAATTTTTTCAGCGGTTTTTTATCCCCAAAAACCGCCGCATTTTCGGAAAAACGCTCTAAATAACTCCACTTCTGGTTGAGATCAAAAAAGGGCTAAAGTAAGGGGCTATTTTTATGAAATAGCTTTTTACTTTCCCTGTTAATTGTAATTTTATAATCCAACTCCAATTTAATACCCATCATTAAACGGATTCAAAGGGGCCTTGTCGCAAACTTTTGAGACTGTAAAAATGAATAAATTTCCATACTGAAATTACCCGCCAAATAATAGTCAAAAATCAAATTACTCAATTTTATGATGAAACCAGGAAATATTAAAAATTTCCAGTCATTTAGAATTAAATTCTAGTAAAATTTTTGGACAAGGCCACTATTCTTTAAACAGATATAAATATATCCCCATTTTTTGAAATTTTAGTTTAATTTTGCTGAGGAAATTTAAAAATTTAATGTGTTTTTTTTAAACCACAGTACGTTTCTCAAAATAATTCAATTGCCTTTGAAAATGAAATTAGTGAGCTTCATCCCAATTTTTGGTGGGCATCCACCAATGGCAAGAGTTAACCCCGGATTTGGGCATTTTTCCATTATCTTCGACTTTAAGTTTATCCTTTTCATTAAGGCCCAACAAAATAATTCGTCGAACTTGCAATAACATTTTCATGGGTCATTATTGAAAATGCATCATCCCCCGGATCATCGCCGGGAATACACGCAGCCTGAATGGGCAATTGGGCCCGCTCGTTAAATGCCAATTTGTGCCAGACGATTTAATTTCTGGAAAATGGGACCAAAAAAATTCTTCACCAAACCGGATTCGACAAATTCCATTCTTCCATATAATCACAGAAAACCTGGAAAGCGCTAAAAAAGTTTTGATATATTGGGGCTTTTCGGGAAATCCAAGGTTTGCCAACCAAAGCCGATACGAAATAATGCCAAAATTAATTGTTTGCGCCTTTTGTTTCAAAGCCCCTCAATGGGCACATCAAACATTTCACCCTGTCTGGCATGGAATCCAAACCTCGCAAAGCTTTTTCAATTGTGGAAATATCAGCCATGGGCAAAGAACACGGTTCAATCGGCTATAATCACAGAAAAAAAAATTGCCTTCCCCAAAAATGCAGTTCTAATTTGTCGCCCTTCTTTTGGTGCAGGAATATTTTGCAAATTGGGTTCTGATGACGATAACCGACCAGTTGAGGTTGCTGCCTTGTAAGTATAAACCCCCTTTTTTAATGAAATTGGGGGTCAGTTGGTAATTTAATTTTTAATTGGATTCAACAATTTTTGTTTTAATTAATTAAAAGCCCAAACCTAAAGGAATGACCATTGACCGGTTTTTTGTTTCGCGCGCCGGCAAGCCCATTTTTCAAAAAATATCCCCAATTGTTTAGGCGAACCAATTTGGGAATTTTTTCACCGCAAAAGGGGAAATTTTCTTCAATTCCAGCGTTTTCAAAGGAAACGGGCAAAATTTTTCACAAAACCCCGTTCTTTTTTTGGCGAACGGTCGCGTTGCCGCTGTACCGGGGCAAACTTTGCATCGCGGCAAAAACCCCAAGGGCATTAATATCTTTTTCCCAAATATTGGCTCGCCTTTTAATATCAACTTCCCCAAAGAAATAGTGCTTTTGCCCTACCAGGTAACTCTTTGTAGCTGATTGGTTTATGGCCAAGCCCACAAACTCCATTTGGGAAAAAGACCAGAATCAAGCAAGGATAATAGCATTGTGTCATCAAAAGCGGTAATATCAATGCCATGTTGATGCATAACCAGCCAGTCATATTTCATATTTTGCGCAATTTTTAAAACAGAGCTATCTTCAAGCACTGGTTTTAACAAAGCCAAAGCAATATTTTGGTCAAGTGATTTTAACCATCCACGCTTAAAAGTCTTTTACAATATGGTTTAACGGAAATAAGGATTTTAAAGGAAGCCAATGAAAAACCAACCTTTGCCACCATTGGATCAGGACTTTGTTCGTTCAAAAGCCATAAAACCTTGATCTATCGCTTGATCTAACCATTGTTTCAAAACCCTTATCGAATTGTGTAAAAACTTCCAAAATGATTTTGATGAGGGGCTTTCAAGGGCTTTTCTTCGCCAATCCAAAATTAAAAATGGATCGCCATTTGTTTTATTTTTCTACTGGGCTTTGGATTGGTTCAAAAGATCCTTTGCCCTTTTTACCACCCTTTCCATCAACTCCAAATCAGGCCCTGCCTTTTACTCCCATTCATCAAGCGTTGCAGGACTTTGGCCCACCAAATTTTGGGGCTTCAGCAACACGGCAGGAGCGTATTAATCTAAGGCTTTTCCAATGATTTGGGACCATCTTCCCTTAAAAAAAAACCCCCATCCAAAATATCAAGCGGAAAACGCATATTTTACCAATTCGCTCCGTTGTCCAAATTAAAATTTTTCCGACGTTTTTTTTGGAATTTTTGGCTTTTGAAAAAAATCAAATTGCCAAATTGCCCATCATTCCCCCATCGGGCCCCTCAACCCCAAATTGCGTAATCGCTTTAAGGGCGAAATCCCTTTTTTCAGGAAACCCCATTTTTCAAAACCCGAAAAAACATTTTCAACCACAAAAAGGGTTTTCTTAACCAATTTAAATTTATTAAAAAAACTTTAAAATTTCCCCATCGTGCTTTTTTAAAGTTTAAAATTTATCATCGCAAAACCTTTTTTTCAATCAAGGTAATTAAATGGCCCTTTGCCTGTCTAATCTTAAATTGTGGAATAAGCCTTCAGGTGGCGCTGAACGTTAGTTATATTCTGGAATTCCGAAAAGTTGCTGATGAATAATCAAAATTACGGCAAAAATGTGTTGGTATCCCAAGATTTTCCTGAATACGGACAAAAATTAAAAAAAAGAATCCCCTTGGAAACCATCACTTTTCTGTCAAAGGCGGCGGCGGTGCGGAAAATATATCCCGTCCGAGAAAAGATGGTATTTTTCCCATTATGATTCCGAAACAAATTAAACGCGCATTTTTGGACTTTAAGCCTTGGCAAAACTGCCATCGTCCTTAAGTTTTTTTATAATCTTTTAACCTTTGATTATAAATATTTTTTTTTTTTAAAAATTTAAAACTTTTTCAACCAGTAATCCCAGGAACCTTCCAGGGATTTCGATCTGATTGGACAATGGCCTCTAATGTTTGTTTACCGTTTTTTATCAAAACCCCCACTTTCAAAACGCTTTAAAATAAATTTAATTTTTAAATGCCTTTGAAAGCCACTTTTTAATTTTTTAAAAACCTTCAAATAAATTGGTATCTGGATTTAAATTATTTCTTTTTTTCCTGAAGGAAAGATCCCTCCCAAACTCTTTAAAATTACAGATAGCCTTGGGTTTCCCCCACCAGACGGACTTATTTTTTAAACTTCTTTTATAATTTAAATATAAATTTAAAATAAAATTATAAAGAAAATGTACAACTACTGAAATGTAAAATAAAAATCTTAACCTTTTAAAGATTTTTTTAAAAATATTTTTGTCTTAAAAGCCACACACCGATAAAACCCATGAAAAGAAAGAAAAAACCGGTTAAATTTAAAATGGAACCAATCATGAAGTCCAAGGTTAGGGAAAAAAAAGTCCAGTAATAGTGACAATCATCCTGGATTTGATAATATGGCCCGAAAGGTTTTACCCAAAAACTTAATGTTTTAATCAATTTTTACGCGGCAATGATTAAAACAAGCGGGAAATGAAAGCATTCCCGCCATCCAACTTAATGGTAATTGGACCCTTAAACCATCTGTGCAGTTGATTTCAATTTAAAAAAGAAACCCTTAACAAAATTTTAACGAAATAATTGCCTTTCCAAATAGTTTTTTGCTATTTGAGCCCGATTTTTCATTTTTGCATTTTTGTAATTTTCAAATCATGTTTTACTAAAAAATTAAAATTTCAAAAAGGAATTTAAAATTAGAGAAAGGAAAAATTAGAAAATTCAAAAATAATTGTGACAAACCCCAATAAAAAAAAACGAAAAATCCTGCTTTTTTAAAATAATATTTTAAATCAGTATTTTTTAATAATTTAATTTTGATTTAAAAATTGGAATCGGGAATCATCTTTCAAATACATTGGGTATTGGGTGTAAGCCAAAAATTGAAAACCAATGGACCTTTAAAAGGGTTTTAAAATCGATCCACCATCATCAAGGGTTTCCACCCAAACAAGGCGGGTGGATCAAAGATTACCTTGCAAGCGGGGCCCTTTTCAATTTTTTGCAAAGACAAAATACCCAATCAAGCCAAACGAAAATTTTTTCTGCAAAATTTTCATAAATGCGCCCACAGAAAAAGATTGGCCCTGGATAAACGGCTCTAATTTTTTCAACCATCGTAAAATGGTTTTACCACCATGTTCAAAGTTGCTCGTCAAAATTCCAGCCCAAATTTTTTGACCATCAGCGCCAGCAAAATTTGAAATCAAATAGGGCAGAAAATTGTGGGATTCAATAATTTTGATTTTCTTTTGGGATTTTCAGCAAAATTGGTTTTGCGATCCCGGGCCGTCCGCAATCATTTGGTTGAAGGGAGCCCGCAAAACCAATAACCAGTTTGATCTTGGTTTTGTTTAAAAATAATGTTTCAAAAGGGCAAACCGCCTGGCGTCATCTTTTTCAAAAGGCCTTAATGTCATTAAGATCAATTGGTTCAAGGGGAATAACCATGTTTCTTCAAAAATTTCCCAAGGCATGGGGAACAACAGAATCTGAAAAAAGAATGGCCACCTTGAAAGGTTCAATTCTGTAAAGTTATTTCTGCGAGTTCTTTGGTAAACTTGAAATGAACCTGCTTTTTCGAACTCTATATTCAGGAAGATAACGTCCTGCCTCCAATTTAAAATGGACTGTTTCCCAGTACCTTCCAATTTTTTTGTCATCAGGTTTTTCCGTTTTTTTTTTTTAAAAAAGAATCTTTCTTAAAAGAGGATTCTTTAAATCTTAAATGTGGATTATCAAAAACGGTCTTTTTCAAATTTGAACTTTAATAGGGCTATATTAAAAATAATCCACCTTTTATAGCTAAAAAGAAAAAAACTCATAATCCAAAAAATATTGAGCGGGCACTATGTATCTTTTGTCAATTTTGAAAATGCCTAATCCACGGGAAATTTGTGGGTGGGAAAAACTCAAACGGGAATGCTTTGTGGATTAAATATTTTTATCCTTGAATAAAGGCGTCCCGGCCATGGTCCTCGACTCTAACTTTATCAACAGGAGGTATTTTCTGTGGCTAAATCATTTTTCTTTCTCTTTTTTTTGATCAACAGGGAAACTTTTTGTTCGGGGCGCAGTTTCGCCCAATTCCCAGCCACAGGGCGATAGAGCTTTAATCCACTCATTCTGGCGATGCATAGTGACGGATGGGTGAAATTGATGCAGAATCGAATTGTCCTTTGGGTGGTGGGTAAACGATTCCGTGGTTAATAAAGTCTGTCAAAATTGGGTATACCTTGTGCATCCGTTTTGGTACCGGTTATTTCAACCTTCCAATCCTATTTGGGGCAGTTAAAAAATGTGCCACGCGAGTGAGCCTTGCAAATTTTAATTAGACGCGATTACGACTTTGAACGCCTAGTTTTTTAGGTATTGTTAACATGTCTATAATTCCAAGTTGTAATATATTGGTAAGGCGTATTGCGGCGAGTTCACGCGAGGTGCAACACTGCTTTGGCGGTATTAGCTCGTTTATTAAAACTTGGAGTGTTGCTATGTCATTCTATTCCATTTGAGTTTTGAGGAAAGAAGAAATCCTTTCGCTTCGTTCAAATGGTCATTCACAGCAATTTATTGCCCGTTATCTTGGCGTAATCGCTCAACCATCAACCGTGAACTTTCGCGTGGCGCACGCTCTGGTGGCTACCCAATATCCGCGATCGCTATATGCAAAGCCAGCGTCTGGACAACGAAAGAATGAAGGCTAAACACTATGTTGTCCCTCTTTATGAAGGTTGGTCGCCTGAAACAATCGGTGGTTCTGAAACAAAACAACGAGACCGCAATTACCGCCTTTTCCTTTGGAAACAATCTATCGTTCTATCTACCGCGCCTCGAAAAGGACAACTCTGGAAATATCTGGTTCTCATCACCATAAGCGCAAAAAGCGTTGTGCGCGAGCCTCACGGATAGGATTAGAGCGCATTTCGATCTGATTAATCGATCGGCGCTCAATCATTTTCACGGCGTTTTTATCCGAAAACCGCTACACTTTTCGGAAAACGCTCGACGATGGCTGCCAAGAAAGACGCCTTGACGCTGTATCCGATAAGGACATCGAAGATATCATGATAACAATAAACCAGCCGGAAAATGCCTCGCTTTAAAACGCATTTCAGTCCTTCGGAAAAACCTTGGAACCGATATCAAACTATGCTTAAATAAAACAATGTTAACTTCGCGTGAATCACCCCTCCTAAAGCAGAAGAATATCTCAATTTTTCATATTTTTTATGTTAACGTAGATTACGAATAATATTTGCGACAAGACTATAAAAGCAGTGTATTTTTTAAATGTAAAATATACTGTTTTTAAAATAACGATTATTAAATCGGTCCTATCTTTCGATATTTTAATTGTTTTGCAAAGATAATCGTTAAAGATTAAATCTGCTGGCGCAAGTCACCTAATGTTTAATTCCTTAGTGGTTTTTCATGACAGATAATCTTATTTTAGCATCCCTTAGTCCATTTCGTGCAGGTCTTTTAAAAAATGCTGGTCTTTCCATTGCTATTAGAGGCGCACAGCTTAATGAACGTGCGGTTGAGCAGGATATAGGTTCGGTTAACCCTTAAAAATTGGCTGAAATTTTGAGCCTTGCCAAAGCGTGTGATGATGTTTCAAAGCGCTTTCCTAATGCGCTTGTCATTGGCTGCGATCAAACATTAGAACTTGATGGTGATGTTATCCACAAGCCCAAAGACATGGAAGAAGCGCGGCGGCGGTTAATGGCGATGTCGGGCAAGGTCCATCATCTTCATAGTGGTATTGTTTTGGTAAAAAACCAAGAAATAATTTGGAGTAAGGTTGAAACAGCTAACATGCATGTGCGCATTTTAGAGCCAAGTTTCATTGGCTATTATCTGGAGCGGGTTGGCAATAAGGTGCTGTCAAGTGTTGGTGCTTATCAAATTGAAGGAGAAGGTATTCAATTGTTTGATAAGATTGTGACGATTATTTTACATTATTGGTTTGCCGCTTTCCATTATTAAATAAATTACGCCAACTGGGGATTATAAATGCGTGAATTTTCAAAGGCTTTCGTCGCTGGCTATCCCATTAAACATTCGCGTTCGCCACAAATCCATCGCCATTGGCTTAAATCTCATGAAATCAGGCAGCTATGATCCGATTGAGGTTGCGCCTGATAATTTCAAAAATTTTATTGAAATTTAAAAGCAAAGCGGTTTCGCGGCGGTAATATTACTATTCCCCAAAGAAATGGCTCAGATTTAGTAGATCGACTGATGATTTAGCCGATGAAATTGGGGCGGCTAATCCTTATGGTTTGAAGGTGATGTGCTTTGGGGATCAAATAGCGATTCCTATGCTGCCAAAATCTGATGATTTTGTTGATGATTGGGCGGGAGATTGCGCATTGGTGATTTGGTGCTGGTGGTGCCAGCCGCGCAATTATCCATGCCTTGCGGGCGAGTTAAAAGATTATGTTAGTAATCCCAAAATCGGGCAGAAAATTTAATGGTGCATTTTAATAATGATGTCGATGTGATTGATTGGCAAGATATGAATGATCATGCGGCGAAGATCCTCATCGTTAATAACTACCTCCTTGGGACTTGAAAATCATCAACAAGATGCAAATGTGATGCCTATCGACTTTAAACGAGCGCGCCGCGATGTTATTATTAATGATATTGTTTATACGCCGCTTAATACACCTTTTTTGAAGGCTGCTGCGCAAGTAGGGCTTAAAACCGTTGATGGTATTGGTATGTTATTGCATCAAGCAATTCCCGGATTTGAGCGATGGTTCGGTGTAAAACCAAGCGTCACATCAGAATTACGGGCAAGCATTTTGCAATCAATGGTGAAAAGACAGGTAATTACGATTATTTTGGGGTTAACTGGTTCTATCGGCATGGAAAAAGGTACAACGCCGCATTTTTAAAAAATATGGTATTGCGGTTTATAGGTTCCGATGAGGCGTGCATCACTTTCTTGAAAGAACCTGCATTAAGTCTTATTGAAGAAGCTTTTCCAATACATGATTAATGGTGAGGTTTCGCGGCAAATCCTATCATCTTACGTGGTTGGTTAGCGATAATTTGAAAAAACTTGAAGCGTTTATTCATCCGCTGGTACGCAAAAAAGAGCAAGATTTTATAAAAATACATCAAGATAATTGCGAAAAGCTGGTTGTGCTTGATATTCCGTTGCTTTTTGAAACAGGTGGTGAAAGCCGTGTTGATAAAATTGCTGTTGTTAGTGCGCCATATGATATACAAAGGGCCCGTGTTCTTGCCCGTGAAAATATGAGTGAGGAAAAATTTGCCGCTATTTTAAACCGCCAAATGCCTGACAGTGAAAAACGCGCTCGCGCTGATTTTATCATTGATACCAGCCAAGGTTTAATTGTAGCAGAACAAGCGGTACAAAATATTATAAAGACCCTAATGGAAAATACAAAAAATGCGTGAGATTATATTTGATACGGAAACCACAGGTCTTGATAAAACCAGCGACAGGGTGATTGAAATTGGTTGCGTTGAAATGGAAAACCGATTTTTGACTGGACGCACATTCCATGTCTATCTTAATCCGCAAGGTAAGGCTGTTCATCCAGATGCTTTGGCCGTGCATGGCATTTCTAATGAAATGCTGGCAGATAAGCCAAAATTTGGCGATATTGTTGATGAATTTTTGGCCTTTTGCGATGGCGCAAAATTGGTAGCCCATAATGCGATGTTCGATCTTGGTTTTATTAATGCTGAATTGGATCGTTTTGGCCAATTGCCGATTAGTGTTGACCGTATTATTGATACGCTTGCCTTGGCGCGGCGTAAACACCCAATGGGGCCCAATTCGCTGGATGCGCTTTGTAAGCGTTATGGTATTGAAAATAGTCACCGCACATTGCATGGCGCATTGCTCGACTCTGAAATTTTAGCAGATGTCTATATTGAACTTATCGGTGGTAAACAGGGCGCTTTGGGGCTTGCTGCTGACAATAAAAGCAGCAATGCGAGCAAAAACAATAAAGACCAAAATTTGTCTCTTCCACCGACCCAAATTTTTAGCGCCCTTATTAACCGATGAGGAAAAAGCCGCTCATATGGCCTTGCTTGAGAAAATTGGACCTAAGGCCCTTTGGTATGCAAAAACGGAAGATAATTGATAATCCGAGCATTCTATTAGAGCGTTTCCCTGGCTGATTGAATCGACCGCTTTTCAAATCATTGAGTTTGTGATTCAATCTATCTGCCGTTGGAGGTCGGCAGATATGTCACGAGCCCTTTCCGTTGATCTTCGCATACGCGTAGTTGCCGCCGTTGACGGCGGCGCATCGCATCGAGAGGCAGCTGAGCGCTTTGGAGTGAGCGCAGCCAGCGTTAGCCGTTGGCGTAACCTGCAACGCAAGCAGGGAAATGTTCGCCCCGGTCCACTGGGCGGTGACCGCAATTCCTATAAAACAGAAGCTCACGCTGATCTGATCATGACCTGGCTGGGCACGAACCGGGATGGCACCCTTTTGAACTCCGCAATGACTGGCTGCACCGGCATCGTCATCAGCAAGTCGGCATTACATCGCTTTCTTGTCCGGCGAAACAAACGCGAAAAAGACTGGGCATGCGATGAAGCAAAAGCCGTCCAGATGTTCTGGAAAAGCGCAATGCTGGTTCAAAGAGCAGCTCGACCTCGATCCAGGGCCCGTGTTCATCGACGAGACCTGGACGGCGACCAATATGACCGTACCCATGGGCGATGCCGCAAGGGCGAGCGATTGCGATGGGGTTCTCACGGTCACCGCAAAGACGCCCACATTGGTTGCAGGGCTGCCCAATTGGAATGGTCGCGCCACTTGTCATCGACGGTCCTATCAACGGTGATTGGTTCGAGGCTTATGTCGCTCAGGTTTTGGTTCCTACATTGAAACCAAGCGATATTGTTATCCTTGATAATCTGCCCAGCCACAAACGGCCCGGCAGGAATTGATCGAGCGGTCGGCGCGACAATGGATGTTCCTTCCGCCGGCCAGACTCAATCCTATCAAAAGGCCTTTCCAAGCTGAAGGCGCTTTTACGAAAGGCTGCCGAGAGAACAGTCGCTGGGCTTTGGGATCGCATCGGCAAGTTGGGCGATCTGGTCGAACCGCAAGAGGCTCACAATTACTTCAGCTCTTGCGGATACGATCCATCTTGAAAGGGAAACGCTCTAGGGTATAAATTTGTTTTAGGGAGGGGTATATTTTGAGCTGGTTTGAAAAGCTGGGTGTAGAATTGAAGATTATCAGGGACAACTAGGGCCTGTTAGATTTATCGTGAGTTTATGATTTGCAGCACATAGATTTATTAGCGATGGAAATTTGGCCTTATCGCAAACTTTTTTGAGACTGTAAAAAATTAGAATAATATTCCACATACTGGCAATATTACCCGCCTAAATAATACGTCAAAGCATCAAATTACTCAATTTTAGAGATGAAACCGGGAAATATTAAAAAATTTACCAGTCATTTGAGAATCAAATTCTAGCGTAAAAATATTTGCGACAAGGCCCTCGCATTTTACAATTCCAAATAGGCTTTAGCGTGAAAGTAGCGATATCTGCGGCGCTTCGCCCAATTGCAAAACTATTATCAGATGGGCGTAAGTGCGATATTGCTGAGCACACCCAATTGACGCGAGATAAGTTAGCACCTTGATGGTGGTCTATTCATACCAGACGATTAGGAGGCGGCTGATCAAAGTGGTTGGCAAGCGGAGGACGAGGTCCACGGTCAGCATTATGGAGGGCCACCATAAGCTGGTGGCGCAGGACGCTGCCTAAATGCTGCATCTGGATACCAAATCACTATGGCGTTGATAGCCTGGGCGATGATGACGGTAGCCTTTATGGCCGTTATAAACTCCTTGATTAATCGGCCCATTTCTTTGTTCAATGCGCTGCGGCATATGATCATTAGGAGCTGCAAAAACATTTGCGCTGGACACAAGGCTTGCAAAAACTGCGAGTGCAAGAACCTTTCCAAGTGCCTTTTTTGAAATATGTTTATAACGGTTTGTCATTTTAATCCCATTCTGCCAATGTTTGAAACATATGCTTTAACAAACCATTCTGGCACTAATCATGGCAAAATTTTACAGCCAAGATCCTTTAACAGGCAAAGACTTTCACCTTTTATTGAAAGCAAAAATAATTGTTTATGTGATTTTAAAACAGCTTTTTGCAAAAGTAAACATGGGTAGATTCACTTGGGTGCAACATTGTTTTATTTAAAGCATGGTTTGATAACGGTTCAAGGTTTTCATGAAGGACTGAAATGGCGTTTTAAAGCCAGGCATTTTCGCGGTTGTGTTCATTTGATCATGATATCTTCGATGTCCTTATCGGATACAGCGTCAAGGTCAGTCTTTCTTGGCAAGCCATCGTCTAGAGCGTTTTCCGAAAAGTGTGAAGCGGTTTTCGGATAAAAACCGCTTGCCAACAATGGATTGAGCGCCGATCTGATTCAATCGGATCGAAATGCGCTCTTAAACGTCCATACATTTCTTAACCGCCAGGCATAAAGCATCGAGAACGTGTGTTTAAGTTGAGGCTTTTCGCCAGTTGATCATGTTTGGAAGGTCATATCATTATCAAGGTCATGGATTGGCGGGCTTTTGGTTTAACCTCCATGATTGGAGCGTATCACGAAGGGTTTCATCCGCTTCTTGTTGCCATACTGATGTAATGTCATACGGCTTTTACGTTCATGGATAACCAGAACGGACGACTTCCCATATGACCAGATCTCCTTCCCAGTGAGCAAACTCAGACCTGTCATTGACGACTTCGGGCGGTCGTGAATGGACTGACGATTTTGAGCGTTTTCCGAAAAGTGTGAAGCGGTTTTTGATAAAAACGCTTGCAACAATGGATTAGGCGCCGATCAAGTTCAATCAGATCAAATGCGCTCTAATCCTATCACGAGCTCGGCACAACGCTTTTGCGCTTATGGTGATGACAACCAGATATTTCCAGAGTTTGTCCCCTTTTTGGGGGCGCGGTAGATAAAACGATGGGTTGTTTCAAAGAAAGGCGGTAATGCCGGTCTCGTTGTTTTGTTTCAGCAACCACGATTGTTCAGGCGACCAACCTCAAAGACGCGCGACAACATAGTGTTTAGCTTCTTCATTCTTTTCAAGGTTGTGCGACGCTGGCGCGCATATAGCGTATGGATAGTTGGGTGGGTAGCCCAGAGCTAAGCGGCCACGCGAAGTTCACGGCTGATGGTTGAGCGATTACGCCAGATGACGGGCAACAGTGCTGTGAAGCCATTTGAACGAAGCGAAAGGTTTCTTCTCTTTCTCAAAACTCAATGGAATAGAATGACCTAGCAACACTCCAAGTTGTAATAAACGAGCAATACCATATTGCTCAGCAGTTTACACTTCAGTATGAACTCGCCATGCTTTTTACGTTTAGCCATAAGCAAAGCGATGATGAATAATATCATAACCGAGTTCACGGCAATTTCTTCTGCAATTTTCAATTAAATCAGGCAAATTCTATAATCTCATTCGTATCAATATCAATAAGATGGTCATGATGCTGACTGCCAGCTTGCTCAAACCGTGATGGAACCCTCAAAACTAAGCCGATGGATAGCGCCGCATTCCAAAACTTTCATAGTGCGATAAAGTTGATAGCGATATAGTATTATCAAGCATTGATTTTTGTTAAAAATTTCAAAAGCATTAGGATGATCATCGGGTGGCAATAAAATCAAGAATGATGCGCCTTTGGCGCGAGCTAAACCAGATTCGCGCAGGGCCATTTCATGGTGATTTTGATCCATAGCTGCCTTGTCATCACCTGCTACCATTTCCTATATTTTGGAAATTGCGTTGACTTTGCCAAATATTTATTCAAAATAAACATGTGATCAATTTATAAATAAAAACATATCATTGCAAAATGGATATGTTTTCAAAATCAAAGCTCTTTTTGCCAAGACACAGAATACTCAACCTAATCAATGTGTCTCTACATCGCTTTTATACACGAAGCGTACAAATATTCATTTAGCTGAGTGCACCGTGACAATGCTTGTTTCTTACCAGAACCACAAGGGCATGTCTCATTACGGCCAACTTGCCCAGTTTGCGGATCATTAGCATCGCGATCAGCTGGATCAACAATTCGTTCTTCCTCAAAGGGTAGCGCAAGCGCTGCTTCTTCAAAAGAACCAAACTCGTCAGCTTCAGGATGGTTTTCAGTCATGGGTGGCAATTGCTGGGGTGGCGCTTCTTGAATAATTTCAAAACGCATTAATTTTGACACCACATCAGGCGTAAATTAATCAACATATTTTGGAATAATTCGAAAGATTCCGTTTTATTCGTTAAGCGGATCACGCTGCGCATAACCCGGAAGCCAACAGCAGACCGAAGATGATCGAAGATTGCTCCAAATGTTCACGCCATAAAGTGTCAATTGTTTCAAGCAACATGGCTTTTGGAAATATTGCATAAGCTCAGGGCCAAAACGCTCATCACGTTCTTTTACCCGCGCCTCAATGCTTCACGAACCCGTTCTAGAATTTGCTCCTCACCAATACCTTCTTCATTGGCCCAATCTTCAATTGGCAAGTCAAGGTGCAAGGTCTGGCGTAGATCTTCAGCAAGTGCTGCCGGCTTCCATTGTTCAGAATAAGTGCCAGCAGGAATATAATGATCAACCATATTTTCAATCACTTCCTCACGCATTTCAGCAATGAGTTCATGAAGATCGGTTGAGTCTAGCACTTCATTACGCTGTTCAAAGACCACTTTACGTTGGTCATTCATCACATCATCATATTTGAGCAAATTCTTACGAATTTCAAAATTGCGTGCCTCAACCTTTTTTTGCGCCTTTTCAAGCGCTTTATTCATCCAAGGATGGGTAATTGGCTCGCCTTCTTCAAAACCAAATTTTTGCACCAAAGCACCAAGTTTAGACGAACCAAAAATGCGTAATAGGTCATCTTCGGTTGAAAGGAAGAACTTGGAGCGACCAGGTCCTGACGGCCTGAACGACCACGCAACTGGTTGTCAATACGACGGCTTTCATGGCGCTCGGTTGCAGAACATAAAGACCACCAGCTTTTAGCGCAACTTCTTTCAAGCGGGCAATATCTTCACGAATGGCTTTTGCCATTTCATCGCGCTCTGGTCCTTCAGGAATATCGGCCAATTCTTGTTCAATGCGCATATCAGCATTACCGCCAAGCTGAATATCAGTACCGCGACCGCCATATTAGTCGCAATAGTAATCGCACCGGTGTACACCAGCTTGCGCAATAATATATGCTTCCTGTTCATGATAACGGGCATTAAGAACTTTTAGATCTGTGATGCCTATCTTTGCGAGACGGTCGGCAAGATGCTCAGATTTTTCAATCGAGGTGGTACCAACAAGTACTGGCTGATGCTTGGCATGCGCCTCACGAATATCCTTGACAATAGCCTTGGTCTTATCCTCAATAGAGCGATAAATAACATCATCCTCATCAATACGAATAACCGGCACATTGGTTGGAATTTCAATAACATCAAGTCCATAGGTGCTAGCAAATTCTTCTGCTTCAGTGGCACCAGTACCTGTCATACCTGCAAGTTTTTTATACATGCGGAAATAATTTTGGAACGTGATAGATGCTAGCGTTTGGTTTTCTGGCTGGATCTTAACATTTTCCTTGGCTTCTAAAGCCTGATGCAGACCTTCGAATAACGCCGCCTCGGCATCATACGACCGGTAAATTCGTCAATAATCACAATTTCATCATTGCGGACAATATAGTCCTTGTCGCGCTGAAACAGCTTATGGGCCTTAAAGCATTATTGAGATGGTGGACAATGGTGACATTTTCAATGTCATAAAGCCCTTCAGCCTTTAGGTGGCCAGCCTCTGCCAACAGCTTTTCTAGCTTTCAGTGCCTTCTTCGGTGAAAGTTGATGTTTTTGCTTTCATCAATTTCTAGTCTTCTGGCACTAACGGTAAAATAAACTTATCAATTAAAGTATAAAAGTCGGAACGGTCTTCAAGTGGGCCTGAAATAATAAGTGGCGTGCGCGCCTCGTCGATCAAAATGGAATCCACCTCATCAACAATCGCATAATTGTGTTTCGCGCTGAACCATTTGGCTGCGTTCAAAAGCCATATTATCGCGCAAGTAATCAAAACCTAATTCATTATTGGTAGCATAGGTAATGTCGCAATTATAAGCGGCTCTGCGTTGGTCATTGTCAAGATCATGAACAATAACGCCAGTGGTTAGCCCCAAAAAGGCAAAAAGCGGACGCATAGTTTGCGCATCACGGCTGGCAAGGTGAGTCATTAACCGTAACAACATGAACACCTCGAAGGGCATTAAGATAAATTGGCAAAGTCGCGGTAAGCGTTTTACCTTCACCTGTGCGCATTTCAGCAATGCCACGCTCATGCAAAACCATACCACCAATGAGCTGCACATCAAAAGGACGCATGCCCATAACACGTTTTGATGCTTCACGTATGGTGGCAAAGGCTTCAATCAACAAACTGTCCAGTGTAGCACCATTAGCAAGACGCTGTTTGAATTCGGCAGTCTTTGCACGTAACTCGTCATCACTCAGGTTAGAAATCTGCTGTTCAAGCGCATTAATCTGCGCGACACGCGGGCGCAAACCTTTAACACGGCGCTCATGCGCTGAGCCAAAAAGTCTGCGAGCCAAACCACCTAAACTGACCATTACTGGTCCTTTCCATACTTAAATAAAACCGCTTGGATCAAGTATTAATCCAACTAAACCACTTTTAAACTTAATCAGCTTTTATAAGTGCAGCAACTATATTGCAACTCACAAAAGTGCTTGTCATTATAAAATCTTGTCAAAAAGCCAAATCAACGCTTAACTTGCCTTTATAATGCTTTTAAAACTTATATACCAAGCCAAATGCCACTTTTAAAGGACTAAAGAAGGCTGTCAATCATCTCGATCATTAAAGGGTTTCACTAAAAAGCTATTACAATATTTCACGTGAAACATTTTAAAATCTCTATCAAAACTCAATAGCTTTGGTAAAAGCCACCATCAACCTGATTTGTCAATAAATTCCATATAATCCAATCATGGAAATTTCTTGACAGATAAGAAAGTGAAAGCAGAATTGTCAATATTATTAAGCAAAATTGCGATAGAAATCACCCTAAAAGACTTTAAGAATAATTGCAAAAGGCTTAAAGAACAATTGATTGTAATAAATTATTATAATTTTATGGCACAATAAAGAATGCAGCTAGCGGCAGGACGGATAAATTTAAGCTTTGACACCAAGACCTATGGGGCAAGATACGCCTGTACCTTGTAAGCCGCAATAGCCATTGGGATTTTTAGCTAGATATTGCTGGTGATACTCTTCAGCAAAATAATAAGGAATATGCATTTTTATCTCGGTTGCAATGTCGCCAAACCCACGCGGTTTAAGTACATCAGCGTAATTTTTGGCACTTTGTTCAACAATTGCAAGCTGGTCTTCATCATTGACATAAATCGCAGAGCGATAATTATTACCATGATCATTGACCTTGGCCGCAAATTTGAGTGGGGTCATGCTCTTCCCAGAAGATTTTTAAAATTTGTTCAAGGTTAATTTTGTTTTTCATCATAAACCACCTCAACCACCTCTGTATGCCCCGTGCGCCCAGAACATACTTCCTCATAAGTTGGATTAGGGGTTGTGCCGCCTGCATAGCCAACACTTGTCACCACCACACCCGGCAATGACCAAAATAGCCGCTCAGCCCCCCAAAAACACCCCATACCAAGTAGAATAGTTTTTAACGGCGGCTGCCAATCATTTTTAAGCGCCACCCCATTAACAAAATGCTTATCTGCAGTGGCAATAGCATGAGACCGTCCGGGTAAAATTTCACTACCCTGCGGCATTTTAGACTTATCAAAACCAAATAGTGCCATGAAATGCTCCCTAAGCCTTGTATTTGTAGTAAATGGTAAATTACCTATAAAAATAAAGTGCCGCTTGAATCTAATTCAGCTCAATTGATCCAGTTTAATCCAATATTGCTACAAATTTGTAAGATAGGGTGCATTGATTGCCAAGTGTACCCTTGTTATGTCTTAGAAGAAATTTTAATTGCCAAGCTCTTTAGAGCGTTCACAAGCAGCTTTTACACATTCAGCAATTATATTTTCCATACGTTTATCACCCATTAAAACAGCAAGACCTGCGGCAGTTGTACCATTTGGGCTAGTTACGCGCTCACGCAAGACCGATGGCATTTCAGGTGAACTGGCGGCCAAAATACCTGCGCCTTTTACGGTTTGGCGTGCAAGTAACAAAGCGGTGTCTTCATCAAGACCAACCTTTATACCAGCGCGTGCCAAACACTCGATCATATGAAAAACATAAGCAGGACCAGAACCAGAAAGACCGGTGACTGCATCCATTTGGTTTTCTTCGACCTTGGCAACTTCACCATTGGCTATGTAAAAGCACACGATCAAACTCTTCTTGGCCAGCATTAACATGATCGATTCGATGCAATGAACCAACATACGCCTTCACCAATCGCGGCAGGTGTATTCGGCATTGTGCGCACTACGCTGTTTTTCACCAAGTAGCTCGGTAAATTTTGCAATTTTCACGCCAGCCAGTAATGCTGACAAAGCGCAGCGTGACGCAAAATTTGTGAGGCTGGGGCAATCTTGTCAAATACCTGAGGCTTTACAGCAAAAAGCACATAAGCAATAGCGACATTTTCGCTAATCTCTTGCGCATCGCCATAAACATGAACACCAAGCTGTTGAGCGCGTTGGCGCAACTCTTCATTGGGCTCAACAACGTGAATCTGGTTAGGCTTAGCCACATTTTTATGTAACCACCCCTCGACCATGGCACGCCCCATATTACCACAACCAACCAAAACAATATTATTATCGCTCATCTTATCGTCTTTCTATTTGATCCTGTTTTAAAACCGAAAATTAGATGTCTTACATCATGCTCAAAAGCGACCATAGGCTTGAAGCTGAAATAGTTCAAACATTGTTTTTATAAAAGCCAAAATGCGCCCATTTTGTCACAGATATTATAAAAGCAAGGATTTACCCTAATTTATGGCAAATAAATTCTTTTAAAAGAGTATCATCATCGTTTAACTTTGCTAGCACTTTCTATATAGATTTATAAGAGTTATAGTTTGAAAAGTGATCCATTATAGGATTATAATAATTTGGTATAAATAACGACAGGCTATTGCCGCTTGAGTGAAGGCGAAACTTCATTGTGGTAATAAGCATTAAGTAAACATACAATAAGTAAACACACAATTGGAGCTTTACGGATGGCCGATATTATTGATGGAAAACGGTTGGCAGCTGAACTTATTGAAAAAATTAAACAGGAAACCGGTCAATTAATGGCAAGCCATAATATCCGCCCCGGCCTTGCTGTTATTATTGTTGGTGACGATCCAGCAAGTGAAATCTATGTCGCGTCCAAAAGCCGCAAGGCCGAAGAATGTGGTTTTAAATCTGTGTCCCATAAGCTTGATAGCGATATTAATGAAAAAGACCTATTGCGTTTAATCACCAATTTAAATGGTGATCCGTCAATCCACGGTATTTTGGTGCAATTACCTTTGCCTGCAAACCATATTTCACCTGAAAAAGTTATTGAAACCATTTCGCCGCGCAAGGATGTTGATGGTTTCCATTATGTCAATGTCGGCAAATTAGCAATTGGCGCTATTGAGGATACTTTTGTGCCCTGCACTCCCGCTGGCGCGATGATGATGATCCGCCGCGTGCGTGGCAATGATCTTTCTAATCTTGATGCGGTGATTATTGGTCGCTCTAACATTGTTGGCAAGCCAATGGCAAGCCTGCTGCTTGCTGCCAATGCAACAACCACCATTACCCATAGCCGCACCGCCATGATCTGCAAGACGTTGTGCGTAGCGGCGATATTGTGGTAGCTGCCGTTGGCAAACCAGAACTTATTAAAGGTGATTGGATTAAGCGGGCGCAACAGTGATTGACGTTGGCATTAACCGCATTGATGCACCAGAAAAAGGCGAAGGTAAAACCCGCATAGTCGGCGATGTCGAGTTTGATAGTGTAAGCCAAGTCGCAGGTGCTATTACGCCAGTTCCAGGCGGGGTAGGGCCAATGACCATTGCCATGCTTATGGCCAATACTCTTAAAGCTGCCTGCCAATCTGTTGGTGTTGCCGCTCCACAATTTGATTAATTTATATTAGAGCGCATTTCGATCTGATTGAATCAGATCGGCGCTCTAATCCATTGTTTGCAGCGCGTTTTTTATCCGAAAACCGCTTCACACTTTTCGGAAAACGCTCTAAAAAAAGCAATGGCGGCTAAAGTGCCCTCATTTCAGGAGTTGAACAATAATAAAGACCACAATGCTTAAATTGGTTTAAAACAGTTTCAAGTGCTTGTTCTTCACCATTTGCAAATAACTTGCTTACTGCAACCAACGCTTTTTGGGGGAGATAATCGCGATCTTGATCTACTATCAATGCTACATCGCCAATATCAATAAATAGCTGGCTTTGTTCTTGCCATTTATCACCTTTGTCGGCCGGCATATTCATATATTTGCGGTAATCATCAACATATCCCATATGAAGTGCGTAGCGATAATAGGTTGCTAAATTATTTTTGCCGATCGTGTCAACATAACCTGATTGTAACTCATTGATTGCATATTCATCTAAGTGGTCAATCTTTGAGCCCAGTATTTGTTTAATATCAGGATAACCTATCGGTTAACAATCCCATATAATAGGTAAAATCGTCGTCGGTTTCAAAATCATAAAAATCATTACTTAATAATTTTTGCGCTAGGTGTTGTTGATATTCCCCACGAAAAAAATATATCCAATTATGTCTCATAACATTTTTTAAGCAAGAAGTGTTTTTACTATCTACCTTAGACAATATTTTAAATAATCGTCACGATTTAAGATAAAAATTTTAGCTAATTTTTGCTTTAATTCATCAGTTAACACCATCATAATAATGTAACTGTTCCTCATACGTTTTAAATATTCTTTCATCATGCATAAGATGGCTATCATCTAGATCTGAAAAACTTGCGCATACAGGAACAGGTAGGATCTAGACGTCCTCCTTGGCGCTTAAAAGAAAGATAGCTCAATAAAGCTAAAGCTAGAAAACTACAAATTATACCCCACCATGTTTTTCAAAACAATAATCCCTCGATGATAATTTCATATTATCTACAAAAATAGCGGCTTTTGAAAGGCAAAAAATCACCCATATATTAAATAAAAACAAAATCTTTAGTAATTTTTTGTTTACTTGTATTTGATCATAATGTATCGTAATTTGATCAAATAAACATGATCCATAAATTGCAGTAAAATCTGCTTCATTACAAAAAAGCGATCATGATAAAAATGGGATACTGGTTAGGGAGGTAATCTACCAGTAAAATTTGCTTGTTATAATCTGCGCAGTTTACATGCAATGCGAAAAGCTATGGTTTACAAGCCTAGCAAATTCCTGCACTGTTTCTGCGAGATAATGACTGTTTTATGCTCTTGCCATTTAAATGGCTTAGCGATAGAAAAATATAATTAACAAACATAGACTTGGGGTGAACACAATGTCTGTTAAGAAATTTTTAAAACTTGCCTCATTGCTGCAGCAGGTACTTTAGTGACCCTTGGTGAAGCAGAAGCACAAAATAAAAAACTATTTATTTTTAATTTTTCAAACTATTTTGCCGATGATACAATTTCGAATTTCGTCAAACAAACGGGTATTAATACAAAACTCGATTATTTTGATACTATGAAATGTTGGAAACACGGCTGATTACCGTGGTAGTGGCTATGATGTCGCTTTGCCAGCTCTCCAGTGGCAAACCGCCTTACCAGCGCATGCTTTACAAAAGCTTGATAAATCCAAGCTTAAAAATTATGGCAATATTGATCCGTTCTATTTAGAGATGATCAGCGCTTTTGATCCGGGCAACGAATATATGGTGCCCTATATGATCACCACAACAGGTATTGCCTATAATGTTAAAAATTAATGAACGGTTGCCCAATGCACCTGTTGATAGCCTTGATATGTTTTTTAAGCCGGAAATTACATCAAAATTTGCTGACTGTGGAATTGGGATCAATGATTCTCCCAATGAAATCATACCAATAACTTTAAACTATATCGGGCTTAATCCTTATTCTACCAATAGCGAAGACCTTGCCAAAGCAAAAGAAGTTTTACTAAAATTGCGTCCTATATTCGGCATATCGTACTGGCCAATTCTTGACGACATGGCATCGGGTGAAATATGCCTTGCTTTAATGTGGAATGGTGATGCTAATATCAGGGCACGACGCTAAGAGGCTAATTCTGGTGCCGACGTTATTTATCGCTTGCCCAAAGAGGGTACCAGTATCACCCTTGATAATATGGTCATTCCAGTGGATGCACCCGATCCAGAAGAAGCTTTAAAATTCATTGACTATATTCTGGAAGCAAAGGTAACTGCTGACATTACCAATTCGGTGTTTTTTCCTAATCCCAATACGGCTGCAACGCCTTTTGTAACACCAGAAATACGTGATAACCCCAATTTATACCCACGAAGAGCTTCGCAAAAAGTTTTTTGTCGATAAATTATTATCGCCTCGCGATGCGCGTCAGCGTACTCGTCTATGGACTGAGTTTAGGGCAGGGTACTAAATCATAGTCGAAAAGCTAGGTAGCTGTTAACATAAAACAAAAGCTGGAACGCGCTACAAACACAATATTAACGCGCGCGCTCTAGCAGGGATTAGCAGTTAATTTTAATTAGCTTTGCGTAATCTAACTAATATGAAACATATATAATAATTTGTATTTCATCTTTAATTTCGTTCTGATGAATAGTGGGGATAGTTAACCAGACTCCATGCGTTTCTATTAAAAATGTAACCAAGATTTTTGGTGCATTTACTGCTGTCAATAGCATCAATCTTGATATTGCCGAAGGAGAATTTTTTTCTCTGATTAGGTCCATCAGGGTGCGGAAAATCAACGCTTTTGCGCATGATTGCCGGATTTGAAGTGCCTACATCGGGCACTATTGCGATTGCTGGCAAGGATATGACAGAGGTGGAGCCCAATAAGCGGCCAACCAATATGATGTTCCAATCCTATGCGCTTTTTCCTCACCTTAGCGTTGCTAAAAATATTGCCTTCGGCTTACAGCAAGAAAAATTGCCTAAAGCCGAGATCGATTTGCGCATAAAGGAAGTTGGAGAGAAATTAAAATTACGAATTTATGGATCGCAAACCAGCAAGCCTTTCAGGTGGCCAAAAGCAGCGGGTGGCCTTGGCGCGTGCATTGGTCAAACGGCCAAAAGTACTATTGCTTGATGAGCCGCTAGGGGCTTTGGATAAAAATTTGCGCACGCAAACCCAAATGGAATTAATGCGCCTGCAAAAAAGAACTTGGCATTACCTTTATCATCGTCACCCATGACCAAGATGAAGCGATGACCGTTTCATCACGTATTGCGATTTTGGAAAAGGGTGAAATTATCCAAATTGGCAGCCCAAGCGAAATTTATGAAAAACCGCTTACCCGTTATGTGGCAAAGTTTTTGGGGGAAACCAATATTATTACCGCCGATTCAGCTGAGCGGGACGAAGATTTTATCCTAATTGAAAGCTCGGAAGTTGGTGGAACAATAAAAACCGCTTATTCTGATCGTGTGGTATTAAGTGAAAAATTTTGGCTCTCCGTTCGCCCAGAAAGGGTAGAAATTGCCAAAAGCGGAACCCAAGGTGTTGAAGGCTTAGATGCCACTATTGAAACCATCACCTATACGGGCATCAAGCGCAATTACCGTATGCGTCTTGCCACAGGAAAAATCATCGACGCCATCCGCGTTAATCAAGGCATTGAAGACGACTTCGAGGTTGGCGATAAAGTCATAGCCCATTGGCAACCAGATGCTGCCCGACTATTGGCAGATTAGGTAGGAGGCTTTTAATATGATAAATCCTGATAAAAAAAGTTGGGGCGCAAGACTGCTCATCAGCATACCAGGACTTTGGTTGTTCTTATTCTTCCTTGCGCCTTTTGCTATGGTGGTGGCGATTAGTTTTTTCTAGTCCTCGGGTCGGCATGCCACCTTATGATTTTTTGGTGGTGATAAAGGATGAAATTGTTTCCATTACCATCAATCTTGAAAACTTCCTTTATATTTTTTTCAACCAATACCTATGTCTCTGCCGCTTGGACAAGTATTCGTATTGCGGCTATTTCCACCGTTCTTACCTTATTGATTGCCTATCCGCTTGCTTATGGCATATCAGCATGTCACCGCCGTTCGCGCAGTTTCTTAGTATTTTTAATCATTATCCCGTTTTGGAGTTCCATGCTTATTCGCGTTTACTCATGGATGATTATTTTACGCTATGAAAATGGGCTTTTGAATAATTTTCTTATGTGGCTCCATATTATAGATAAGCCATTGGTGATCCTTAATACCGACATTGCCGTATATATTGGTATCGTCTATACTTATCTACCATTTATGGTTTTACCACTTTACTCTACCCTATCGGCGAGTGATAAAACTTTGATTGAAGCAGCACGCGATCTTGGCTGTTCAAAAATTGTAGCCTTTTGGCGTGTAACCGTGCCAATGAGCATGCCAGGGGTCATTGCCGGATGTACGTTGGTTTTCATTCCAGCCATCGGTGAATTTGTTATTCCTGAACTTTTAGGTGGTGTCAATACCAACATGATTGGTCGCGCAATTTGGTTTGAATTTTTCAATAACCGTGATTGGCCGCAAACGGCTGCTATTACAGTTGTTTTACTTGCTATCCTTATTATTCCAATAACCGCTACTCAGCTCATTCGTGTCGGCAAACAAAAATGAAGGAAATAAGATGTTAAGAGCAACATGGTTTAATTATCTATCACTTATTCTAGGCTTTTCTTCATTTACTTGCCAATCGTTGTTTTAGTTGTTTACAGTTTTAATGCCTCGGAACTTATTTCGATTTGGGGTGGTTTTTCCACCAAATGGTATGTGAAGTTTTTAACAATGATTCATTACTTAGCGGTGCAAAAATAAGTTTTATTGTTTGGATGTCGGCAACGGTGCAACATTTTAGGAACATTATCAGCTATCATCCTTAATCCTTCAAACGATTTCGTGGTCGCAACCTATTTAATCAATGCTATTGTCGCCAATGATCATGCCAGAAGTAGTTTTGGGTATTTCGATGCTTTTAATGTTTGTAGCGCTCGGCATTAGCCGTGGCCCACTTACCATTATTATTGCTCACTTACTTTGATTGCGCCTTTAGTGATCCAATCGGTTTAAACGAGACCCTCTTTAGAAGAGGCTGCCGGATCGGTTACCTTTTAGCCTTTCATTAATGGCCCCCCAATCTTACAACGGCTTTAATATCCGGCTTTTTCCTTTACGCTGTCTTTAAATTTGGATTTAACTTTCCATCTGGGCCCGGGCATCAATTTGCGATGAATATTCGCAAATTAAATTTGGTGTGACGCCAGAAATTAATGCGATTTCAACCATTATTCTTGGTATTGTGACAAGTGGCTTAATCATTGCGCGATTATTAATCGGTTAAAATCCGCCGCTGCTGCCGCGACGATATAACTATGATTAATTAAAACGATTTTGATTATATCAGACATTAAAATTGACGTATAGTCTTACATTTTATTCTTTCCAGGTAAACAGTCATCAGAAAAACGTTCCAAGCACGATGGAGTTAAACTATTATTATGTCTTTTGCGGCACTAACCCTGCATCAGCGTCTTTCTTTGTTTTTTCATATAATAACGTTCTGCTTTCCATTTGTTTTTTGAAATTTGCTGTTTTGGCTCCTATAAGCAGCCTGTAATATTCGGGCTTTTTGGTGCATGCTTTAATAGCGATATAAAAAATATACTAATTCTATTTTAAAAATTTGATCATTAATTTACCTCTTAATTTGAACAAAGTTCAAATTAAAAAAAATAAGCGTTCTTTTGAGTTAAGACCGAAACAAATACCATCCCAACCAAGCAAACGGGAAACCAGTTTCAAAACAAAATGCCCAAGGAAGACTAGATCAACTTTATTTAAGCCAAAGCCGTACTTTTCTGACTTTATAGATAAACGGGTCCTCCCAAGCTAATTTTATAACTTTTAAATAAAATCGCAACGCCGGCAAAAAAATAAGAGTTTCAGGTCTTCCCAATTTTTTAAAGCATTTTTTAAAAGTCATTTTGCGTATTTTTTAAATTTAATTGGATTCAACAAAACACCAAACAACCCTACCCTTTAAATTGAAAAATTCATTTTTAAATAAAGCAAGAAATATTTTAAAAATAATTAAGTATCCAAGATATTTGGATTAAATTTGGAAAAATCTGGGGAAAAAAAAATTTAGGGGCTGCAGTTCAATTAGTGAACACTCCTGAGCAATATGGATTCTCTTTTTACCTTGTCCAAACTTTTGAGACGAAAAATTAGAAAATATTCCACAATGGCAATATTACTAAATAATACGTTGAGTCATTTGATCATTGAACAGATCGGGCCTAATCCATTGTTGAGGTTTTTTCCAAAACCGCTTCACCTTTCGGAAAACGCTCAAACTCAAATTACTCAATTTTAGAATAAACAAATATTAAAAAATTTACCAGTCTCAGAATTAAATTTAGCGTAAAATATTTCAAAGGCCAAAAATATCAAAACCAAGGAACAAAAACCGTTACCGAATGGAAAATCATGATCAATAGGGCTTTGTCCCAAATTCAATAATTCCAAAGAACATTTCGATTTGTTTTGAAAGAATAGAATGGAAATTTAATGGGGCCACCTAAACAGCTGTGGATGACCTAAAAATCATTACCAAATTACAATAATAGGTGTCAGCCCCTTATATTTTGTCAAATATATTGGTTTTTTCAATATCAAATTTTTAACGTCGACTTCTTTTCTTACCACTCTTTTCATCAAATAATGCTGCTAATTGCTCGGTAATGGCGCCTGCTAACTCTTCTGCATCAACAATGGTAACAGCACGGCGATAATAACGGGTGACATCATGGCCAATACCAATGGCAATAAGTTCGATTGGCGAGCGAGTGTCTATCTCCTCAATAACACAGCGCAAATGCTTTTCTAAAAAATTTGAAGGATTGAGCGATTGCGTTGAATCATCAACGGGCACCAGAAATCATCATCAAAATGCGTCGATGCTCGCTGCGGGCTAAAAGACGCTGATGCGCCCAAATAAGCCCCATCAATTTTTTTTAGTAACCCCTCCGCATCATCGCCGGTTAGTTCCGCCGCCACGGTTTCAGCACTTTATAGATAATAGGCAAATCATTTACACGGCCAGGATTGGTGGGTTTGCCACTTTGCAACCACGCCTCTCGCGATTGGCCGCCACGCCATGCTTTGGTCGTAAAGCCTTTTCAACAACGCCGCAGCGTTCTAAGGTGCGGGCAAGGATTCCGCGGGCGGCAACTTAATTGGGACCACGCATAGGCCAAATTATCTAAAGTATTAACCCCGTATCGCGAAATTGTATCCGCTCCCGCGGATAAGGCTGGGCTGGGTCAAGCAAGCGTGTCAAACGTCCCGTACGATAACCTTTTTCAAAGTCAAAAATCCCATGCGCGATTTGGCCGCCAGCGGCGCTGAAACACAAGGCGGGACAAGCCTTTAAAAATTAACAATTGTTTGTCTAAAATGGGCGCTACCTTCCAGCTCTTCCTCCTTAAAAAGTTTTTTCTCAACATCATCAAATTCGTGAGTAAAACTTTGTAATCCCCAAATGTCAAAGGTCAGCCAAGGCATTTTGTGGCCTTTAGTTTCACCTGTTGCATTTCTTTATCAAGATCTTCGGTTTCAGATGCTTGCTCGTCAGAATAATCAGCAGCCTCCATTTCGCCGTCTTCGGTCTCTTCTGAGCCTTGTTCGGCATTTTCACTTTCGCCGCTGTCGGCGTTTTCTGGATTTCAGCTTCGCCCTCCTGATCCTCGTCCGATTGGCTCTGATCTTCTTCATCACCATCTTCTTCAGGGTTTGGATCGTCGCGTAATTCCTCGCTAAGGTCCATGGCGGTTAGCATATCACGAATTGCTCGACCAAAAGCATTTTGATCATTAAGCTTATCGGTCAAATTTTCAAGATTTTTACCGGCGCGCGCTTCTACCCAGTCGCGCCAAAGATCAACCAATGGGCCAGCCTTCCGGGCTTTCGGCGGTTAGTTTTTCGCCGCACCATTAAAGCAAGTGCTTCGGCAAGTGGCGCTTCATCTTGGGATTCAAGGTCTTTGTAATTGGCACGGGCATAACGATCGCCAAGCATGGCATCAAGATTATCTGCCATACCATCCATCATTCGCGCACCAATCGATTCAATACGCGCTTGCTCCACCGCATCGAAGATCGCGCGGGCATCATTTCCTTCAGGTGCTAATTTTGCATGAACAGAGGCATTATGCCATGCTTTGCGCAATGACATAGAGTCGCCAAGGCCGCGTGTGACGTGAATATCAAGCACTGTTGGACGGCGGGATAAATCCGGCAGTCGTGCGGTATCACCGCTTAAAGACGGGCGATCATTGGTGAAGGTCACATTCAGTTCATGGTCGGCGGCAACAGCACGCATTGTCGCTAATCGCACGCTTAAAGGCTCACTATCAACAGGTTTTGTCCTATTGTCGCGGCTATTATCTCCCGATTGTGCTGCCATAATTTTGCGCTTTTCTCTATTCTAAACAAAGGCTTATAAAGCTAAATTTAAAAGGGGCTTGGTTGAATAAGCCCCTTTGCCTATCACTGTTTTATGCAAAAACGGTATTGACGATCGAATCTGGCAGTTCTTCGCCAAAGGCAGTTGATAGAACTCGGCAACGATTGGGCGCTCTAATTCATCGCACTTATTTAGGAAGGTAAGACGGAAAGCAAAGCCAATATCATTGAAAATTTCAGCGTTTTCTGCCCATGTGATAACGGTTCTTGGGCTCATCACCGTTGATAAATCACCATTGATGAAAGCTTGGCGGGTAAGATCGGCAACGCGCACCATGCGGCTAATAATATCACTGCCATTTGCTTGGGTTTTGAAGCATTTAGCTTTGGCAAGAACAATGCCACTTCTATCATGGGGTAAAAACAAGATGACATGGACCAACGGTCCCATTTATGCCTGATTGATTTGCTTGGCCGTGATAAAGCCGTTGTATCCCGGCCAACGGTATTTGCCGTGGCAAAGAGGCGAAAGGCTGGATGAGGAGCAATGACGCGGCTCTGATCAAGCAAGGTCAACCGGCCAGACGATTCAAGCACACGCTGAATAACAAACATCACGTCAGGGCGGCCAGCATCATATTCGTCAAAAACAAGGGCAACATTGTGTTGATAAGCCCAAGGCAGGATACCGTCTTTAAATTCGGTTATCTGCTTGCCATCTTTAACCACAATGGCGTCTTTACCCACAAGGTCTATACGGCTAACATGGCTATCAAGATTAATACGCACACAAGGCCAGTTAAGGCGGGCGGCAACTTGCTCAATATGGGTGGATTTACCAGTTCCATGATAGCCAGATACCATGACGCGGCGATTAAAGGCAAAACCTGCAAGAATAGCAAGGGTGGTTTGGCGATCGAAAAGATAATCAGGATCACTTACGGGCACATAATCATTGCCTTGTGAAAATGCAGGAACTTGCATATCCGTATCAATGCCGAACACATCACGAGCAGACACGGTAATATCAGGCAAGTTCATGACCGTTTGATTATCCTCTTTCATTGTCTTTTATGCCTCCTTGGGCGAAAAATGTTTTTCGCTTTATGACTAAAATAGTGTTTTTAACCAACCATATTTAGTTTCATCTGCAAAAATATTGCAATAATTTGCCTTTTAAAACGCTTTGTTTCAAGAAAAAAATTAAAAAAACAAAGCGAAAAGCCTATCATAATCTGTTGATAGGCAGGTTTTAGATTAACAGGTTATACCAGAGCAAGGCATAAACACAACGGAGAAAATGCCGCAGCAAATATGGCATTTCATAGTTGGTGATAATAAGTTTTAAAAAGGGATATGACATTTAATGAATACGCGGGGTTCAATTAGGGGAAAACCGGGCAATCCATATTGCTCAGCGGTGTTACCTTGAACTCGCCATCCTAATTGATGTTGCTCGCGCGTGTCTGCTCCGAGGAAAATAATTAAATCATATCAATGGCCTGATTTTAAAATTTATCAGAGTGCCAAGTTTAATGTGATATTTATGCTCAATATTGATAATTTATTTGAGTTGTAAATTATTGATTGGATGGGCTTTTTAATGATAAGTGTTAACTTAATGAAATTTTTAACTAAGGCACCAAAAACTAATGGAAAAAGACATAATTGCCCTGCAATGCCGTATTACCGAGCAGGAAAAGATGATTGATGATTTATCAACCACATTGACCGAGCAATGGAAAATCATTGATGCCAGCGGAAGCTGATTTTGGACCGACGTTTTTAAATGAAGGCAAATACAGCCGCATATTCTATTACACGGCCGCCGCATTCTAGTTTTATATTGAAAGCACCACAAAAGATCTCTTGCGTTTGATTTGCAATCCGATCTTCGCGTATCGTTCGTTTTTATGGGTTATCAATTCCCGCCCTTTTGGTGGGTGGCCCGCTTCTAATAGACCGAAGGAATTGCTGGTTTTGTGGCCATCCGGTCATAATATAAGCACGATAGGTTAAAGCCAAACCTTGTCCCGGCTTGGTTTTTTGAACAGCAAACTTCCGAACTGGGGCGGTAAAGGCCCATATCGCTTTCCATAAAGCGACCGGGGCCAAGTAAGGGCACTTCCAAGGGTTAAATGATAGGGGCGATGAAAAGTAAAATAAGGTCCCTCGCCCACTTTTAAATCTCGCAAGCGTTCATGAATACGTGGATGGTCCATTTTAGCCACCACAAAACCCGGTGCGCCGGCCAATACTATAATCAACTACACCGCTTTTTTGCAAAATACCGCCATCGCTTTTTGGAATAAGCACGTTGCTTAGTTCCTTTACGCTGGCTTTGGGGCCGTGCATGCCTGCACAATCAGGCACAAGGCCAGTTGCATTAGCAATGCCATTTCCACCATGGTTTTAGAGCCATCGATTTCAACCCTACATTTATCCGACGAGTTTTCTTAAATCATCTGGAATAGCATCAAATTTTAATGGATTATTTTTGCCCTTACCTGCGGCGACAATTGGATGACCAAGGGCGGACACAAATCCAATGAGCTCCATACAAAGACGGCTCGTCCCGACCCAAAACATAAATTGCCCCTTATTTCATATTTTTAAATAGCCTTTACATCAGCTTCAACATTCATCATCACCAAATGCTTGTTGTTTTCAAGTGTTTTAATGCCAATTTCAGCCCCTGCTTCGGATAGCCAGGGCATCCAAAATATCAATAAGCTCGTTATTCAACATTAAATCAAGATCACCGGTCGCTGCGGTAAGTCCAGCTTCAATTGCCGCGCTCATGGCAGCGTTATTTTAACTTTTTCCGTGACCTTTTTTGCCAACAATGTCTCCATAACGATGGCTGGTGTTGCAACACCCCCTTAATACCATCAATTTGCCGACGCCATAAAGATCGCCCTTTCTCCAAAACAAGAAATGGGAAAACGCCCGTTTTGGCGTGTTCTTTAAATCAGGCAAGGCCGGAAAGGCCATTCTGGTCATTTGTAACTCCATGCGCTTTATTATATTTATAGAGGCGAACTTTGGCGGCCAATATTTTCAATCAACCCTTATTAGCATATTTTGGCAATATTAAACAAAGAAATGCATGATTTATAGCTATTTTTATTTCCATATGTCTTTGACATGGGATATAAATTCGCAGCATCAAATAAGCTAACTTGGGGGACTAGGGTCAGCTACAAAAATCCTTTATGTCTGTTCTAGCAATAGTTTTAGGTAGATTCACCGGAATCAACATTGTTTTATTTAAAGCATCGTTTGATATCGGTTCCAAGGTTTTTAAAGGACTGAAATGGCGTTTTAGAGCGTTTTCCGAAAAGTGGGCGGCGGATCGCGTGAAACAATGGATTGAGCGCCGATCTGTTGAATCGATCGAAATGGCCTTCTAATCCATCCGTAGCTCCGCCCGCTTTTTGCCTTATGGTGATGACGACCAGATATTTCCAGAGTTTGTCCCTTTTGCGAGGCGCGGTGTAAAACGATGATTGCAAAGGGAAAGGCGGTAATGCCGGTCTCGTTGTTTTGTTTAAACCATGATTGTTTCAGGCGACCAACCTTCATAAAGACGCGCGACAACGGTGTTTGCCTTCATTCTTTTTCGTTGGCCAGACCCTGGCGCTTTTGCAAAGGACGGTGTTGGGGGGTGCCCCAGGCGGCCCCGCGAAAGTTCCGGTGATGGTTGACGATTAGCCCAAGATGACGGGCAAAAATTGCTGTAATGACCATTTGAACAAGGAAAAAGGTTTTCTCTTTCCTCAAACTAAAAGGAATAGAATGACATAGCAACACCCGTTTAATAAAGAAATCCATATTGCTCAGCAGTGTTCCTTTCGGGGAATGCCCTGATTTATCTTCAGTGATTTTAGAAATGTTTAAGGGGTTAAAGCTGACAATCTTATTTTTGGGAAGCGCAAGGGAAGCGTGGACGGGGTTTGGGAAAACCAGTTTTGGGCTTTTAAAGCGTGATGGTAAGGTTTATCGTTTAGTTCCCAATACCAAATCACCAGTTCCTTTATTAAGGAGAGTCAACCGATGCATGTTTAACCGATACTTATTGGTTAATGTTCTTGAGTCGTGGTTTACTCATTATCGTATTAATCGCCTTTTTGCAGATGCACAATCATATCAATGGATTGGAAGACCTGAGACCCTTTACGTAAATTTAATGGCTTCCTCGATACATTTTTATCTATTTTTGAAAGAATGGAATGGTTTTTAACAAAGTGACCAAAAGTTCAATTTTCCTTTAAAACAATTGTAAGAAAGTTTTAGCAATTATCTAGGACAGCCCCATGAATTTTAAAAAATAAAGCAATTACTCCAAGAAAACAAGAAAAAATTGTGTCATCCAGTCGCAAAAGGAATTAAAAATTTAAAAATACAGGGAGCATGGCGGGGTAGATAACCTCGCATCTTGTTACCTCAACAAATGAATCAAAAGCCATGGGGGCATGTAAGTCAACAGAAGACCGGGGGAACAAAAGGCTGATTGATCGTGCTCCATTGATATTTTATTCTAATAATTAAAACAAATTATTTTTTTGATTACATGAAAAAATTTTTTCCTTTAATTTTTTCCCATAAAAATGTTTGAAATGGAACATTTAGAGTTTAATTACAAAAAATACATAACAAGTTAAATATAAATTTAAACTAATATTATTATTAAAAATTATTAAAAAACTAAATATTTATTAAATTTATATTGATTTTGATTGTATCTTATAACTTTAATATAAACAAGGGCTGACACCAATTTGTGATTTGAGGATGATTTTAGGTTCCATTAGCTTTTAAATGAGCCCATATTAAATTTTCCATTCGCATTCTTAAGAAAAATCGAAATGTTCTTTTGGAATTCCTTAATTTTCTCATATGTCGTTTTGCTAAGGTCAGAAATTTCAAGACCATTAACGGTTTTTTCCATTGGAAATAATTGCGAATGTTAATGCGATAATGAAATTCTTAAAAATCACGGGCATTATTCACGCCAAAAAGTCGGTAAAAACCGCTGTTGGTCGTTTTCTCCCGAATGATGGGTTAGTGTATCTGTTTTTGGCATTAAGATGATTTGGGTATGACTTGGCACGTAGATTCAACGCTAACATTGTTTTATTTAAAAGCATGTTTGATATCGGTTTAAGGTTTTTCATGAAGGATGAAATGGCGTTTTAGGCGCCCGAAAAGGGTTTGAAGCGGTTTTTGGATAAAAAACGGCCAAACAAAGGTTGAGCGCCGATCGTTGACAGATCAAATGCCTAATCCTATCCGAGCTCCGCCCGCTTTTGCGCTTATGGGTAAGAACCGATTTTCCAAGTTTGTCCCCCTTTTGCAGGCGCGGTAGATAAAACGATAGATTGTTTCAAAAAAGGCGGTTCGGTCTCGTTGTTTGTTTCAGCCAACCACTGATTGTTTCAGGGCCAACCTTCAAAAGACGCGCGACAACATAGTGTTTAGCTTCTTCATTTTTTCGTTTTGGCCAGGCTGGCGCTTTTGTATAGCGATCGGTAGTTGGGTAGCCCCAGGCGTAAGCGGCCCGCGAAAGTTCAGGCTGGGTTGACGATTCGCCCCAAGATGACGGCTAAATTGCTTGAATGACCTTTTGAACGAAGCGAAAGGTTTCTTCTCTTTCCTCAAAACTCAAATGCGAATAGAATGACCAAAACCTCCGTTGAATAAACGACAATACCATATTCCAGCGGTTTGCCTTTGGAATCCCGGATAACATATAAAGTCAGGGTCAGCCGAGTTCCGTATGAATCCCAATATATCCGTCGTGAACGGGTAAAATTGGGGCGTTGTTCGTTTTGCGGTTGTTTAACCCTTCAAACCTCGCAATTGACTGGGCTAAACCCCAAACCATTAACCGCATTTTCAAACTCAAACGCATTATTTAAACGCACTTAAGTCTCCCGTTTGGTATTGTTGAAGTCATGAAAGTCTATTCTTCCGTAGTGCACGGGCAAATGGGCGTGGTAGGCAAGACAACAGTTTTCGGTATATTTAATCGACGGGCAAGTTTCCCGAAATTGTGCCAAACTGCTCAAAAGGCCCAAAGAGCTTATAAGGGGTGGATACCCTCAAAATTCGATGAATGCGCGGATATAATGGTTTGTTGACGGGTTATGGGTTTCCGTGTTGACCATTTGCAAAGATAATTTAAGGGGCGTTTCATATCATGGCATTAAAAGTTTTTGGGATTAGCAAAAAACGGCTCACCCAATTCAAAGGCTTTCCTGAAAGACGTTCCATTTACACCTTAAGGGGAATAAAGTTTTAACCGATCTTCCGTCAAAAATCTTTACAATATCTAAGATCAAACCCGCAAACAAGCTAAAAACTTTGCTGTAAAGATTTGCAGCAAAGCCTTATCATAAAATCAAAAAAGCTGATTTAATTGGCATTTAAATCGGTGATGGTATCATTTGGTTTGGGGCGCGCCATCGTGACCTTGTTTATAATTATAAAAACCAATTCGTACCACCCGATGGTGCTAAAGTTTCGGAGATAAGATCACCAAAGGCTTGGGGATAGAATACGCGCCAATGGGAAATCAATCTCACGTTAATGGACGGCGTAATGGGCAAATTATTATTAGCATTTTGGCCATTTCCAGCTGTTTCGCAGCGCTATTTTTGGCTTAACCCAAATTTGGCACTGACGAATGAGTTATTTCTGCCGTTTGGCCATCAGGTGTACGCGTTGCCTTATAAATAACCCACAAAGACCGCAATGACCAATAAAAAGTAAAAAACCGAAACAATCATCAAGCGCATTAATTTACCCCCGTTCTACAGTGGATCAAGGTGTTTTGATTTGGAGCTTCCTGATAATGGTCTTGTTGATAAATGTAATCACCTCGTCATAACCAATTGTGATTATTTTGCATTTCGGATTTTCTCCATTCAGCCTAATATTATAGCCGGTGTTCCGGAATTTAATTTTGTGAGCCATTTACTAATATTAAAACAAAGTCAATAGGTTGTAATTGTAGATAATGGCATTTTTAAATTTTTCTAGCCTCTACACTACCTAAATTCTTTAAAGGCTTTATTAATAAAATTGATTTGGCGCGTTTTAAAATAATAAATTTTTGCTAAAACTCCTCCCCATTTAATTGGTTTTAAAATGATTTTTCAGGATAAAATTATGAAACGGTTGGTTTGAACCATCCCCAATGCTATAAAAACATCTAAGGAACTTGGTACTTTAAAAGGCGAAGATTGGCAATTTGAAGGATATTTTTGGATAATTAAAGCAATAGGCCTAAAAATATCGTTTAATTTGATATCGATTATACAAACACCAATAGCTTTCACATTTAGAAAATGCGGTAATTTAAGTTAAATATCGCGACTTATAGCGCCAAGAAAACATTTCATATAGGATTATAATGCAAAAACTTATAACAGAGGCGGAAACCAAGAGCAAAAGGTTAATTGGCCAACCCATTAGCGGCAGATTTTTCAAAAGTCGTCTCCAAAGCCTCATCAAAAAGTGTTTTCTGTTGATGGCAAAGGTTATTTTAGAACCTAAATTCAAATTAAATGGCGAACAAACAATTACGCTCATTTTGCCAGAACCAGTTGATCCAGAACCACAAGGCGAGGATATCCCTCTTGATATCCTTTATGAGGATGAAGATCTTAAATTTAATTAAACCACAAGGTCTTGTTGTCCATCCAGGTAACGGTAATTGGCAAGGCACCATGGTCAATGCCCTTGTCTATCACTGCGGCGATAGCCTATCGGGCTTTGGCGGCGTTAAACGTCCAGGCATAGTGCATCGTCTTGATAAAGATACCAGCGGCGTGATGGTAGTTGCCAAGAATGATTTTGCCCATAAGCATTTAAGCGCACAATTTGCCGATCATGGTCGCACTGGCGCATTGGAGCGCGTTTATAGTGCTGTCGTATGGGATGTACCTGCGCGCAACAATGGCACAATAGAAACCTTTCTTGGCCGATCAACCCGTGACAGAACGCGCCAAGCCGTCATTGGTGAAAGCCGCAGCGATGCCCGCCATGCTGTAACCCATTATAGCGTTATTGAAAAATTTGGGGCACGAGAAGATGCAGGGGCCTCAAAGCCTTAATTGAATGCCGGTTGGAAACGGGTAGAACGCACCAAATTCGCGTCCATATGGCACATATTGGCCATTCATTGCTTGGTGACAATGAATATTGGGCATCTTTTAAAACAAAAACAAACGGTTTTGGACGAAGGTGGGGGCAGTTGTTCAAGCCTACTTGGAAGCACTACATGCTGGCCAATTGGCATTTGAGCACCCCAAAAATAGTGAAGTAATGCATTTTGAAGCACCTATGCCGCAAGATATGGGGAATTAGTAGGCGTTAAAATCAAGGTATAAATTTACATCAAGGTTTAAATTCAAAAATTAAGATTTGGTTAAGAATTGAAACTATTAGAGCGCATTTCGATCTTTCCAGATCGGCGCTTAACCATTTTTCAGCGGTTTTTTGTCTGAAAACCGCTTCACCTTTGGAAAACCCAAGCCCATCAGGAACCATTCATGCAATGATTGGTTCTGATGGGCTTTTTAAAACATTTAAATGATTTGTGTAAAATTAACGATTTTCCCCAGGTACCCATAAAAACCGCGCCCCATCGCTATTTGCAAGCGTCCCTACAAAAAGCAAATCAGAAACGGCGATTAATTTCGGAAAGCCGCAAGATTTCGGCCCGATTTCCTGTAAGGCAAACCATATACGCTCGGCCAAACTAATCGTGCGGGCAAGATGCAAATATGCCACCGGGCTGGCTCCAAAATAAAAGAAGCGCCGGCTCCAATGTCGATTTAAAATATCAACTTTGTTCAATACGGACCGACTTGCGCGGTAACAATACGCAAATCATGGTTGTTTTGAACATTATCATCACCAATGGCGGCCAGATCCCCCGATCAAAAAATCATTTTTGAATGCGTGGCAACATCACCCCATACTGCCTTGCTTCAAGTAAAACCGCCAACCCAAAGGCGAATTTGCTTCATCAATAGTACCATAAGCTTCAATACGTGGATTGGATTTGCCCAAGCGCGAACCATCAACAAGGCCCGTTGTGCCATCATCCCCTGTGCGTGTGTAAATTTTGTTTAGCTTTACCATGAGATTACCCTTATTGATGAAAATGCGGTAACCCAACCTTAAAATTTGGGACTTGCTTCGCAATGAATGGTGAATTCACACGCGAAAAAATTGTTTTTTGGCATAGTTTGATATCGGTTCCAAGGTTTTTCTGGAAGGATAAACCGGCGTTTTTGGCCGGGGCATTTTTCCGGGCGTTGTGTTCTTGTGATCATGATATCTTCGATGTCCTTATCGGATAACAGCGTAAGGTCATCTTTCGGGACCTCTAAGAGCGTTTTTCCGAAAAGTGGAAGCGGTTTCGGAAAAAGCGTTGCAAAAATATTAGAGCGCCGAATCAATTCAATAATTGAAATGCGCCTCCTTAATACGTCCATTAATTTTCTATACCGCCTTTTGCCAAGAGGCGCCATCGCAGAACGTGTGTTTGTTTGGTTTTTGGATTGATCCGGTTTGGCAAAGGTCATATCAAAAGGTCCATGGATTGGGCGGATTTTGGGTTTAACCTGTCCATGATGGGCGTATGCAACGGGGTTTCATCCGTTCTTGTTCCATGGCATGATGAATGTCATACGGCTTTACGTTCATCGATAACCAAGGGGACGACTTCGCTTGCCCGGACCAGATCTCCTTTATGGCCAAACTCAGACCGTCATTGACGACTTGGGGCCGGTCGGAATGGACTGACGATTTTTAAACGTTTTCCGGAAAAGTGTGAACCGGTTTTTGATAAAAACGCGTTGAAACAATGGATTAGAGCGCCGATCTGATTCAATCAGATCGAAATCGCCTAATCCTATCACTGAACTCCCTTTAACGCTTTTGCGCTTTATGGGATGACGAACCGAATATTTCCAAGTTTGTCCCCTTTTGGGGCGGTAGATAAAACGATAGATTGTTTAAAGGAAAAGGCGGTAATGCCGGTCTTGTTTGTTCCAGCCAACCACCGGATTGTTTCGGGCGACCCAACCCATAAAGACGCGGACCATGTGTTTAGGGGCGTTTTTCGAAAAGTGTAAAGCGGTTTCGGATAAAAAACGCGGTGTAAAAATGCATTAGAGCGCCGATCTGATTCAATCAGATCGAAATGCGCTCTACTTTTCATTCTTTTCAAGGTTGTGCCAGACGTGGCGCTTTTGCCATTGCGACCTTGGGATAGTTGGAGGCGGACCAGGCGTAAGCCCGGCCACGGAAAGTTCAGGCTGATGGTTGAGCGATTACGCCCAAGATGACGGGCAAAAATTGCTGTGAATGACCATTTTGAACGAAGGAAAAGGTTTCTTCTCTTTCCTCAAACTCAAATGCGAATAGAATGACATAGCAACACTCCGTTGTAATAAACAGGCAATACCATATTGCTCAGCAGTGTTCACTTCGCCGTGGAACCGCCCCAGTAACCAAAATTTATATATAAGATAAGTAAAAACTGGCAGATATTATCAAAATCAATTCAAAAACTAAAGGGGATTAAGGCCGAAATACAGAACCTTGTAAATTAGCCTTTTATTGGCGCCACTTCGGCTCATCAAAATCTTAACAATAGATAATGCATGGTTTGATCACAGCAATGAGCACGGCACAAAATTTAAAAAAATTTAAAAAACCTGAAAAATAAAAACCAGATGGTTTTAGTAAACTGGGGCGGGCGATGGGGATTCGAACCCACGACCCCAACCTTGGCAAGGTTGTGCTCTACCCCTGAGCTACGCCCGCTCATCTACGTATTGAAGCAATGTGCTTCATTTCAGGATTGGCGTTATATGCAGCAATCACTTACAAATTGCAAGCGCAAAATTGAAATAAAATCTCAAAAAAATAAAAAATAATCTAAATTTTAAAAAGGAGATTTACGTACTAATTGGCCAGGATAGGCACCAAAATTGTATTTGAGTTTTGATTATTGCAAGATGTGATTGTGCAGGGCGAGTTCACACGCAAAGTAACAGGTTGGAGCAATATGGGTATTGCTCATTTTGTTAAACCGTGAGTGTTGCCATGTTATTTTCCATTTGAGTTTTGAAGAAAAGAAGAAACCTTTCCTTGTTCAAATTCATTCCACAGCAATTTATTGCCCGTCATATTGGACGTAATCCGCTCAACCTCAACCGTGAACTTTCGCGGTGGCCGCTTCGCCTGGGTGGCTACTCTACCCAACTATCCCCAGTCGCTAATGCAAAAGCGTCTGGCCAACGAAAAGAATTGAAAAGCTAAACCCAAGTTGTCGCGCGTCTTTTGGGAAGGTTGGTCGCCTGAAACAACTGGTTGGCCTGAAATAAAACAACGGAACCGGCATTACCGCCTTTTCCTTTGAAACAATCTTATCTTTTATCTCCGCGGCCTCGGGAAGGCAGAGAAAATTGGAAATATCTGGTTCGTCATCACCATAAGCGCAAAAAAGCGTTGGGCGCGAGTCACGGATAGGATTAGAGCGCATTTCGATCTGATTGGAACCAGATCCGGCGCTCTAACCCATTGTTTCAACGCGTTTTATCCGAAAACCGCTTCCACACTTTTCGAAAAGCTTCTAAATGTGGTCCATTCCGACCCGGCCCAAAGTCGTCAATGACGGGTCTGAGGTTTGGCCATTAAAGTCTGGTCATATGCAAGCGAAGTCGTCCGCTTCTGGTTATCCCGAACGTAAAAAGCCGTATGGACATTCATCATGGTATGGCCAACAAGACCGGATGAAAAACCCTTCTTTGCATACGCTCCATCATGAACAGGTTAAACCCAAAAAGCCCCGCCCAATCCCGGACCTTTGGATAATGATATGACCTTTGCCCAAACCGGATCAACTGGCGAAAAAAAAAAAGTTCAAACTTCAAACACACGTTCGCGATGCTTATGCCTCTTAAAAGGCGGTATAGAAAATGAATGGACGTATTAGAGGCATTTCGATCCGGTTAAACCAGATCGGCGCCTCTAATCCATTGGCCCGGCGCTTTTTATCCGAAACCGCCACACTTTTCGGAAAACGCTCTAGACGATCGCCAAGAAAGACTGACCTTGACGCTGCCATCCGATAAGGACATGAAGATATCCGGTCCAATAAACAACGCCCGGAAAATGCCTCGGCTTTAAAACGCCATTTCATCCTTCCAGAAAAACCTTGAACCGGATATCAACCATGCTTTAAATAAAACAATGTTGCACTTCGCGTGTGAATCCTACCAAAATCTAAAAATTAATCAAAAAATATGCTTTGTAAGTATAATCTTTGGAAAATCATTGCAAGATTTTAAAAATTGGAGCGGGCGATGGGTTCGAACCACGACCCCAACCTTGGAAGGTTGTGCTTTACCCCCTAGCTACCCCGCTCATCTGCGTTTGGAAACAATATGCTTTCATGTCAGGACTGGCGTTATATGCCGCAATGGTTATGATAATGCAACAGGAAAATTCATTTTTTTAAAAAAAAATAATGATATGATTTCATTGAATAATTTTTTAATTTAAATTTGCATTTTTTTTGGAAAAATGCTTTCTTAAATTTTATTCCTTTTAGGCGTTTTCCGAAAAGTGTGAAGCGGTTTGGATAAAAACGCGCTCCAAACAAAGGATTAGGCGCCGATTGATTCCAATCAGATCGGGAATCGCTCTAAAAATTATTTACAAACTGGTACTTGCAAACTGATAATTGCAAACTGGCTTTCGTTAAAATCGCAATGGGATTAAAGGCGGAATCTTTGTTTTCAAGCATATCAGCATTAGAATTAATTTTGTGGTTGGTGCAACGCAAAGCCTAAATCAAACGAACATAAAAAAAAAGGATTCTTGGCAAAATGGCGCAACGGGAAGGCCCCCAGGGTTGATGGTTTTATTCGCAAGCCCTCGTCAACTTTTCCCATTATACTGGTTTATGGGCCAGATAAGGGATTGGTATCTGAACGCGCATCGCTTTTTGCTAAAAATACCGGCATGAACCCAAGATCCTTTTTCAACCTTAAAGATTGACGCCAGCGAAATTGTGCACCCCTTTGTATAAGCCCGACGGTATCGCTTATTTTGGGGCGAACGGGTTAATCTGGGTACCGGCGGGTACACAAAAACATTGAGGCAGTAAAATGGTTAAAACACCCCAACAGGAATTGGGCCGTTTTAAATTAAGGCTGGTGATTTGAAAAAAGGTGTGACTGGCTTACGCGGTATTGTGGAAGCTGGGTCGTGTGCGATGGCGCTTCCTTGTTATAGCGATAATCAAAGGCATTGATGCGCTTATTGACCAAGGCCGATGAATTTTCCGAAAAATCTCATTGGATGGCACCAAATGGCTGGTAAGCCTGGTGCTGATCGCTTGGCCTTCGCGCGGCGAATTAGAAAAAACTTGTTTTTATGCCAAAGGGCAAAGCGAAATCAGCGTAGAGGATGTCGCCAATGCAGTTAGCGATGTCAGTGCGCTTTCGCAAGATGAAATTATTGATGGCGTAATTTTAAGGGTTGATAGTTTCCAACCAGATTTTGATCGACAAGTTGAAAGGTTGTCCTTTTTTCTTTTTAAGCGCAGCACAACGGCAATTTCAACAATTAATGCAGATGCGCGCGCAGATGGATAATGAGGGTAGTTCAGCAAGCCAGTTGGTGAAATCGGCGCGTCCACCGATATTTTTTAAACGAGTACCCATTGTCGAACAGGCATTAAATAATTGGACGATGCCGCGGATTATTCGTGCTATGGAACGACTACAAACTGCCGTGCTTGAAAGCCGTAAATCTGCAACCCTTGCAACGGCAATTATCCGCCAAACATTACTTGCTTTAACGATTAAGCGCGGGCGTTAAAAAATTTAAAATTGTATTATTATCCACATTATTGGTTAAAATATCAAAACGCATTAAAGCTCTCTTCAAAGTTTTTCACCTTTACCGGCACCAATCATATTCAAAAGGAAAAAGACCATTTTAGTCGCAGTTTTTTTGAAAATGCCCAGGGGTCAGGACCTATTAATTTGAACGAAATGGGAAGAATTTTAAGGGAGAACAAGGAGAAAGATTCGGAAAACAGGAATTTCGGGGATCTTCAAAAGTTATCGCAAAATTTTTTAACCCTGAAAGGACAAAAACAATTGTAATTCATTGGTCGGAAAACCAAATGGGAACCACCCACTTTTGCTCTCCTCCTTGTATATTTGTGTTGCATTGGCCATTTCATTTTAAATTAAAGGTCCTAACCCTATTCTAAAGGTTTACCGCCTCATTCACCAATAAAGGTTCGATTTAGACGAAAACAAGAATACATATTCAAAAAGCGCAAAAGCTAATGTATGCGGTAATGGATAGAATATGCTTGCAACAATTGATACATTTTTAGCGCAAAGCCTTGCGGGTAGCTCTCAGACACCAACATTAATCATTTGGTTTGGTATTTTTTGCGCCAAGGGGCTTTTATATTTCATACCGCTACATTTATTGCTTTTATGGTTTGCTGGCGGCAAGTTCGAGCGTCGGCTTTTTAACCATTGTTGGTTTATAACGGTTTATTTATCAGCCATTTGATTGGTCTTGTTTTTTACCGAGAGCGCCCCTTTGTTGCCGGTATTGTTGAAGCACTTATTCACCATTCACCCAATGCGTCATTTCCCTCCGTCCCAAGCCGCCCATTTTTTTAGTCTTTATTTCTGGTTATAAAAATGGCGGCAAAATTTTAAAGCTTTACTGTGCTTTTTTGGGGACGTATTTTTTGTTGGCGTCACTATCCTTTTGATATTTTTAAATTTCCTTTGGTTTAAGTTATTCGCAATTCCTTTTTTCCACCTAAAATCCCAGCAATTTTTATAGCTTTTCCAGCACAAAAACTTCAGAGGAAAGTAAATATTATTGCTAATTTTAAAACAGACTTTGAAAATATTTCAATATAAAAAGAAATTGCATTGATACCATCGAGAATTTTCTCGTCTTTAAAGGCTTCATCATTAAAGCTTTTTGAAAAGGTGAAGCGGTTTTCGGACGAAACACGGTGTAAACAATAGAATCAGATCCGGCGCTCTGGGATGGCAAGATCTGGAAATTCCCAAAATCTTCATCTTGATAACGGCTAAACAAAATGGACTTTGCCATTGGTGGGATTGGCTTTTCCGAAAAGTGTGAAGCGGTTTTGGAAAACGCTCTATTCGTCCGGTCTTGAATGTGGGTATGCACAATAGCTGCCGCCTTACCCGTGTCGGTCACAATATGGTGCTTGGCCGCCCTTGGTTCTTTCTTTCCAGCATCATAACCATGCGGACCGCCGCTTTCAGTCGTTTTCACCGATTGGCTGTCGATAATACCTGCTATTGGCCGGGACTAAGCCCTTCCAAGGAAGCGGTTTTTTCCACCAAAGCCTTCGTTGATCCACAAAAGGTTGTCCCCAATTGTAGAAATGATGTTCCCCCCTCGAGTAAGGCGGAAAGTCCTTCGGAAGCGCTCGCCACTGACAACCTGTTGACACTATGTACTGCACAGTGTCCCAGATATCACCCCTTAAATTGTCCCGGGGCGCATTTGGTCTGGATTGAATTCAGATCTGCCCAATCCTTGTTTCAGCGCGTTTTCTCCAAAACCGCTTCACACTTTTCGGAAAAACGTTTAGGACGCCCTTGCAACTTTATTTTGAAGAAGCGGTTGTATAATTGACCATTCATTGTCTGAACTATCGCTTGCAAAGCGCATTGAGTTGCGTTTATATTGTTTTCGGGTGATTTTGGTCCACGTCATTTGAGCCTCCGTCCTTGTGCTAACAACAGAGAATCATAAATAACTGAAATCCGCCAACAATTATCGGTCATTTGGCGTCAAAGAGGCCTTTAGTTGCTTTTGACATGGTTTTCTTTTTTAAACATTATCTACCCCGTTTATTAATATTAAAAGCTGCAGCCATGGGTTTTAGTATAATCCGCGGATTTTAAAAATATCCTTTGCCCCCCGTTCCACCACTTTTACCATCACGCATTACCAACAGTTCATTGGCAAGGGCTTTTACCACCTTTAAATCATGGCTGATGAAGAGATAAGAAAGATTATGCTTGCTTTGTAAATCGCGCAGCAAATCCACCACTTCAGCCTGCACACTCATATCAAGGGCAGAGGTTGGCTCGTCTAGCATCACAAAACGCGGATTTAAAATCATGGCACGGGCAATTGAAATACGCTGCCTTTGGCCGCCTGAAAATTCATGCGGGTAGCGGTGGCGCGTTTGTGGATCAAGGCGCACCTCCTCCATCGCGGCAATCACCTTATCCTCTCGTTCATCATAATTGAGTTTTTTGGATGAATAGAAAGTCCCTCGGCAATAATTTCCCCCACCGACATACGTGGCGACAATGAGCCAAACGGATCTTGAAAAACAATTTGAATATCGCGGCGAAGGGGGCGCATTTGCTTAAAGCTTAATTTATTAATATTTTTGCCATCAAATTGAATAATACCCGGGTGAAATATACGCGTTAAAGCAAGCCCTTTGTTTTATAACCAATTCGCCTCCCATGGTTTCCTTTAATTATTATAAATCAAACCGCCTTGATATAATCAGTAGTTTTACGCAAAAGCCCCGTTTTTATCGGAAACCACACGCGCACTTTTTCACCACGCATGATTATTGGCGCATTGGGATCAACCGCAGGCGGATTACCCTTTGGCTCAGCCGCTAAAAGCTTTTGGTATGGTCGTTGGGATTAGAATTTTTCAACCGATACCAACAATTTCCCCCTTGGTCATCACCGCAACACGATCAGCAATTTTGCGGACAATGCCAAGATCATGAGTGATAAACAACATCGACATTTTATGTTGTTTTTTTAAATCTGCTAAGAGGTCAAGGATTTGCGCCTGCACCGTTACATCAAGAGCAGTGGTTGGTTCATCAGCGATTAATAGCCGCGGATTATTGGCTAATGCCATGGCAATCATCACCCGCTGTCTTTGTCCGCCAGATAATTCATGCGGATAAGAACGTAAACGTGACGCTGCATTTTTAATGCCAACTTGCTCCAAAAGTTCAACCACGCGAGCACGCGCCGTATTAACACTCATGCCTTGATGGATACGTAAAATTTCACCATTTTGTTGCTCAACCCGATGTAATGGGTTCCGTGTCATTGGTTCCGAAAGATTTATCGAAATATCTTTGCCGCGCCGCTTCTTCTTTTCGCTAAGCTTCATCAAATCCTTATCCATATCATCTTGGCGAAACAGCATTTCACCTGATGGAGGCCGCCGGGATGGGCAAAAAAGTTTTAATACTGATAAAGCCGTGACAGATTTTCCGGACCCTGATTCACCCACCAGCGCAACGGTTTCGCCGGGCATAATATCAAAGGACACATTTTTTACCGAAAGCTTTTCTTGACCATCCTGACGAAAGGCCACAGAAAGATCGCGGACTGAAAGCATTGGCGTCATTGAAGTGTCTTTCTTGGGTCAAATGCATCACGCGCTGCTTCACCAATAAAGGCAAGCAAGGATAAAAGCACGGCAAGAGGGGAAGCCGGTTATTCCAATCCAAGGCCAAATTTGTTTTTCTTGCAACATTAACTCACCAAGGAAAGGCGAACCAGGTGGTAAACCAAAGCCAAGAAAATGAGCGAAGCAAGGGCGAAAATACCGGCGGTTCAAAAATGGTAAAAAGGTAATGGTGGCGACCAATCGCTTTGGCAAAAATGGCGGATCATAATAGTGGATTGGAAAACACCCAGCGCTCGCGCTTGCATTAACATTTCAAAATTACGAAGCGAAAAACTCGGCGCGTACCACGCCAACTAATGTTACCCATTGGAACAGCAACAAATTGCCAGCAAAACCCAAAACCCTGCGCAAAAAAGCCGATAAAATAATCCAGCAAATATAGGGTTGGAAGACGACCAAATTTCAATAAAGGTTGGAAAAAAAGATGGCCCAACCACCAAAATAGCCCTGTGCGCCAAGCAACAACACCAATAATCGTCGATAAACGGTCAAAATAACCGTAAAGGCAACTGACAGGAAACCATAGCGCCCAAAAAATATCCGGAGTTTGACATCTGTACCCAAAATATTCCAATTGCCAAATTTACATTCGGGATTAGCCGCACCGCCAGCATAAAACTTGACCGCTCATCCATGCTTTGTTCCAAAAGGGTTGGGACAAAGCTTCTGACTGCTCGCCTTTTGTATCATAGGAATAATGGATAGGTGGCCAAATTGCCCAACCATGCTCTTCTATTTTTCTTTTGATGTCCTATCCACGAAAATAAGGCCGCCAAAAGTGCCGCCAAATTTTTCATCGGGATAATCAACAAAGGCGGGAAACAGCAATTCCCCCTTATAACCAAAACCGGATCATTAGCAATAAAGGATGCCCCAAAAGAGCAAAGACATAAAAATATAAATATCCAAAGTGCCCAATAACCACGGCGATTTTTTTTAAAATTGCGCCAACGCCGTTGGTTAATGGGGGATAAAAATGGCCGGCGATGTTTTTGTTTATTGTGCTTATGCTCGCTTGAATGGTGCACATCCTGCGCAATTTCGCCAGCCAAGCCACTTGTCAAGCCACTTGTCAAACCATTAGCAACAACCTTTGCCCCAAATATTTGGAAGGGATTATTCCAAGACCCCTCTTGTCAAAGTCAATACGCGGATCAACCGCCATATAGATAAGATCTGAAACAAGTGAAACGACCAAACCCAGCAATGAAAAAATAAACAATGTGCCAAGCACCAAGGAAATCCCTTTAACCACTGCCGTATATTAACCCCATGCCATCTAAGGAAAATAGCATTTCAATAAGCAGCGATCCTAAAGAACGAGGCAATAAAAAAGCCCCAGGAAAACCGTAAAACCAAACCAACAACATTGCAAAAGGCTATTAAAATTTTGGATCACTTAACCCTTTGGACGCCAGTGACCAATTATTGTTTACGAATTTCTTCCAAAAACGGTTTTTGTCAGGAGTGTTGTTTTAAAAGCAAATTACCATTAGCAGCAATGGGCAAAAGTAATATGCCACAAATAATCGAGAATCTTGCCGCCCAAAGACAATTCATCAAAATTATCCGAGGTTAATCCGCGAAGTGAAAACCAACGGAATGAGCCGCCCCAAAAAACACAATCAGCATCACCCCAAACAAGAAGCCGGGAATAGAATAGCCAATAATGATCACTGCGCTTGTCCAAACATCAAAGGCCGAGCCGTCTTTAAGCGCTTTACGAATGCCAAGGGGAATAGAAATAGCATAGGAAATAAGCATCAACCAAAAGGCCAAGCGATACCGATACGGGCAAGGTCTTTAATAATAATAACGGAGTCACGAAAAGTTTGGGCCAAATTAAAATGTACTATAATCACGTAACAAAATAAGATAGCGTTGCCATGCAGGCTTATCAAAGCCAAATTTTTCCTCTAGTGCTTTAATAAAGTTAGGATCCATACCTTGCGCACCGCGATAAAGCGATTGACTGGAACTAGACCGCGAACCAATATTTTCAGCGTTAATGCCCATGTCACCACCACCACCAGAAATACGGTTGAGTGCGCCATCCCCACCACCTTGCAATTGAGCTGCAATAGTTTCAATGGGCCCACCTGGGGTAAATTGCAAAATAACAAAAGTTACAGTTAATATGCCAATAATGGTTGGTATAATTAACAATAAACGGCGGATTATATAGGCTGCCATCACAATTCCCCATTTTTAGACTGCGGCATTATCCACGCGGTTAATGTCATTTCCATTTTCTTTCTTTAAACATGCAGTTAGCTTTTAAAAATAAACAGTAAGCGGATTGTCGCTGATTTTGCCGCAGGATGAAACAAACCAAAAACAAAATGGTAAAATAAAGGCAAAAAACGGTTAATCAATAAAGTTATTTTAGTGATAAAGTCAATTAACGATTCTCAATGGGTTGTTTTAAAGCTTTTCCTTTTGGGACCAATTGACCAAGAAAAAGATCAAATCCTGCTTTGGTTGGGGCGTGGGAATAAATTTATCCCAATAAGCAATATTATATACTGAGGATGTCCATTGCGGTACCACATAATAATTCCACAATAAAATACGGTCCATTGCTCTTGTTGCAGCAATCAGATCATCGCGATCCTTGGCATAGATAATTGCATTAATCATTTTATCAATTGCAGGATTTTTAATGCCGACATAATTTCTACCAAATTTCATCGGCTTGGGGGGCAAAAAATAAAGCTCCATTCCCGGCGAATTCGATTGACCAAACCATGGAAATCACATCATAATCAAAATTAAAAAGACGATTTTGATATTGCGCATCATCAATGGTGCGCATTGTTACATCAATGCCAAGCCGTTTTAAATTGGCAATATAAAACGAGGTTGCCCGCTCGAAACGTGCATCATCTAACAAAAATTCAATTGTAAAGGGTTGACCTTGCGCATTAACCAATTGATTGTTTTTTAACCGCCAACCCGGTTTTTTGCAATAATTGCCAAAGCTTCATTAAATTTTTGCAAATCAGTTTGGTTTATTATAATTTGGAAAGTGAATGGCTTTTGAAATAGTTCTGCCGGAATTTCATTCTTAACACTTTCCAACAGCTGCAATTTCCTTAAGGCCAACTCCTGGGGGTGAAAAATCAAGCCCCATAAAAATAAATTGGGATGGCTCATATTTATTAAAAAAACAATAAACGGTTCATTTGTTCAAAATTAAAAGCAAGGTTTAATGCTTTACGCACCCTTGGATTGTTAAATTTCTTCGACGTATGTTTAAAAATAACCTTGCATGGGCCCGGCTGATTTTTAAAGCTTTACGCCAACCAATCCGTTTTCTACTGCAGGAAAAATTATATTTTTGCATCCATGATTGAAATATACTCTTGCTTAAATCGCTTATACCACCTTTTTAAAGGTTCCCATTTAAGCATTATCGTTAAAATAATAAGTATAGCGAAGAGCATCAAAATTATTGCGGCCAAGATTAACCGGCAAATCCTTGCCCCAATAATTATCGACCCGCTTATAAAGCGCCGACTTACCCGGATTATAATTTTCTAAACGATAGGGGCCAGGCCGGGTATTTCCGTAAAGGTTTTGAAAAAATCATTGTTTCTCCGGTCTTTGCCTCCCACCAATGTTTTGGCAAAATACGTAATTGTCCAAGAATATTTGGCAGCTCTCTATTTCCAGCCTTTACAAAGGTAAAAGTTACTTCATTTTTTCCCGTGACTTAGAATTTTACGGCACCCTAATAGGAGCTATAATGAGTTAGTATTTTTTAAAACGTTAAATGACCAAACCCATCTTCAGGCGTAACGTTACCATCGTGAAAATTTGGCTTTTATCGTTTATTTAAATTTCACCCATGAATAGTCATCAGGATATTGGACAGCGGTCGCAATGCGGAAATTGACCCTTTCTTGCTCAGTTGAAGCCGCCATCAAAGTGGTCATAGATCAGCAAATAACCATCAGCCGTTCCCGGGAATAAAAACATTAAAATTATCAATGTACCTTTGCGCGCTTTCTTTAAATGTCCCACCTTTTTTTGCATTAGGATTGACATAATCGTAATGCTTAAAATCCCCGCCATATTTTGATGGAGTACCAAGGCTCGTACTTGTTCGCCATATTGGTTCAGCTTTAGGCCGGCTTTGCTGCGTGTCGTCAGATTGAGGTTTTTCTTGCTGGTTGTTAACAGGATTAGCAAAGGCTATAACCGTGCAATGAAACGGTATTATCAAAGCGGTTAAAAGTATGATTTTTAAAAATTTCCATTACTCTTTTGCATATTGAACCTTTACCTAACAACCCATTTATTTCCATCTATGGTCTGCATTTCCAATTGCATTATCAGCGCATTTTGCCAAACCTATGGCAAGCCTTTCTTAATTAATTATCTTTAATAAATGAATAAGATAGACTTTTACACCAACAAAATAATGTAAAAATTGGAACACTATCAGGTTTTCAACCTTTGGTAAATCCTGCGGGTTATCGCTTAAGGTGCGTAAATAAAGCAAAAGATCAGCTCGATCTTGTGCATCTTTCATGCCCTTATAGGTCATGATTGTGCCTTTTAAGGTGCGTTTGGGTGCGCTTTAAAAATGCGTCCAAGCTGTGATAAATTCCATTTTGCCCATTTTGGGCCCCAATTGGCGCATGGCCGAATAATTAAAGCCATTAACGAAGCAGCTGGACGACCAACAATCTGCCACAAATTAGGTCCTAGACGGTTTTGGACCATTCTCAGTGGGTATATGACAAATACCACACTCACCAAATAATTTTTCGTTAAACAACCACCATTGCAAGGGCGCGCTTCCAATCTTAATTTGTTGCCAGTTGTCTTATCAGGACATTATTTGCGGCCGAAATAAAGACTATTTTCACTTTTTATTGGATCAGGATTGCTATAAATTGTCTCACTAACATAATAAAGTGTGATAAGCACAATAAGCCATAATAAGGCGGGAAAAAATAATTAATTGGGTTGGCAAGGTCGAAACATGAGACAAAGAAAGACCTTTTAAAAATAGCTTTTGCAAAATAGAACTTTTGTAATAAGACTGCAACGTCTATAAAGTCGCAGCACACCCACCATCGGCAATGATTTAAAATGGCAATGCTGTTTTTGAGGATATTTCATGACCCAATCCGCCCTTATCATTATTCCAGCCCGCTTAGCTTCTACTCGTTTACCCGGCAAGCCACTTGCCGGATATTTCCCAAAAGCCGATGATTTCCAATTCGCAGGGGCGAGTTGCCAATTTAAGGGCGGGTTGTTGTCGAACGATGATGAAACCATTAAAGCGGCGGTGCTTCAACATGGTTTTGATGCGGTGATGACAACCAGAACCAGAATCAGGTTCTGACCGTATTTTTGAAGGCTTTAAAAGGTGGATAGCAATGGCAAATATGATGCGATTATCAATGTTCAGGGCGATTTGCCTACCATTAGTCCAGATGAAATCCGTGCCGCTTTTGCACCTCTTGATGACAAAAATGTCGATATAGCCACCCTTTGCGTTGAAATTACCCGTAAGAGGAAAAAAACAACCCCCAATGTCGTCAAAGTTGTTGGTTCGCACAATTCCGCAACGTTTGCGCGCCCTTTATTTTACCCGCGCCACCGCACCTACGGGCCCCGGCCCACTTTATCATCATATCGGGCTATATGCCTATAGGCGTGAAGCGCTAAAGCGCTTTGTAAGCCTAAAACCTTCTCCATTGGAGCAACGCGAAAAGCTAGAACAATTGCGTGCATTGGAAGCTTTTATGGGCATTGATGTTGAAATTATCAATAGTATCCCCTTGGTGTTGATACACCAGAAGACCCGAACGCGCCAAAGAAATCCATAAAATTGAAATGGAACTTTAAAATAATTGGCTAACAACCAGCGCAACAAAAAAGCAAGAAAGCCCGGGATTATGGGTTAATTCCATTACCGCCCTGCCCAATATGTTTCCCAATAGGACCTTTTGCCTTTGTGCAACTTTTAAAATGCATTTAGCGCCGTTGAAAGGGCGAAGCAGAACCTATGATCCCAATTGAAAATACGCTGGCTGGTGTTTGCGATATCCACCATTTATTGCCGCGCTCCCTTTAATATAATTTCAATATTTGCCTATCCCCAACTTATGGTTTTCCAAAACGGAAGAAATTAAACTTACAGCCTATTCATGCCGGCCAATGCCGCAATATTATTAACAAATGGGGAACCAGGTTTTGCGGGAACAGGCGGCCGCCCGGGGCGAAAAGGGGACGCGCATGGCGCCTTTGCCATTTTTGCGCGAACTTTATGGCCTTGATTTTGCAAGAAAATGTTGAAAGATTACCGATAAATTTACCGCTTTGGGTTTTTCGCGAAAGCCATCGGCCAAATAAGTCGAGAAAATATTTTCAACATTGTTTTCGCGTCCGAACTGCCACCGCGCTTTATGGCGGGTGGTTTGCGGGCGTTAATGTTCGCGAAAGCTACCACGAAGGGCAATTTAAAAACGCAATTTTAATTGATATTAAGGCCCCCAGAAACCATCTTGCATTTGCCTTGAAGAATTAAATTTTTTTCAAGTGAATTCGCATTGTTGGGTTTATAACCAAATTGCGTTAACAGCGCAATCTTTTTAAAAATTTATTAGGGAAAACAAGAAAATCTAATATTCGTTATTTCAAGCGGCCAGAACATGGTTGAAATTTTCGTATTCATTTTTGAAATGATCCAAACATTTAAATATTTGTTTCAACGCATGATGGATAATTTTTTAATTTTGGCATTGGGCTTTATCAAAATAATTAAGGGCATTGGCCATTTTGTCATTCTTCAACGGACAAGAAACCCTATTTTTACCTGGAAGTTTTTTTTGCGGAAAAATCGCGAAAATTGGGATTGGGGAACTTATTGATTTTATCCATGTTTGCCCAAAAAATTGGGAACCTTTAGGGAACCAAAGAAAAATAAACCCCGCCCTTTTGACAAAAGGGAAAAAAACGTTTTATCCAATTCCTTAAAATGAACAAATTAAATTATTAAAAAGGATTTTTTTATATCAAAAGGAATAAGAAAATTTCCACGCCGCCATTTTTAGCCCTAACCTTTAACCCAATTTTTTCCGCAAACAAGGCCCCATTGGAAATTTTTAAAAAAAGATGGGTTCCCAGCTTTTTAATCAATCCAAGAAAATGCTTATCCCTATGAGCCCAGATCCATTGCTGCAAAGCCCCAAGACCAAGCAGGGCCAAAGCTAAAGCAAAAAATGGGGCATTGATTGGTTGGGCCAATGATTTTTGGCCTTCCACGTTCAGATTTAAGAAAGGCCATGAAAAAGGCGGCCAAACCTTTTGACCTTCCAACAGTTTTAAAGCCTGGATGAACTCCAAAGGCCACCGCAAAAATATGCTTGATCCTGAATTTAACCATTACGGCCTTGCTTATGCTGTATCACCGCAAAAGCCAAACTATCGCCATTTTTGGACTTGGCAAATAATAAGCTAGGGGAAGGACCTGTTAAGCCTTTAAAAAATATGAATAGATTTGGCGTAAAACCTTATAGGAAAGCATAAGAATTTAACCATAACTAATTTTAATCATCCGCTGCGGTGAATGGCCGCGGATGATTTAAAAGGGTCCATTGATTAAAAATAATCTAGTAATCCTAAAACTTATAACCAGGGAATAATTAAGGTTTCGCTTAATCGCCTATCGGCTGTATCAATCGCAGGTCGATTTAAAAATGCATCAAAAGCCCGCGGACATAGGTTTCATCTCCATCACCAAGATCCCGCGCTCCGCATTATCTGGCCAATTTGGCGTTTTTGGTGGATGGAACATTCCCTGCCACCTTGAATTTTATCCCAATTTCCCGTTTTAATGGTTTGGAAATACCTTTCCCATACGCAAAATACGCTCGCCTTGTGATGCACGCATTAAATCAATAAAGGTTTAACCGCAGCATAATCAAGGGTTGATTTGCGGAAACAAATGAGCGAATTTTATCGCTATGGCGGTTTACATCATCATGATGATGGCTGTGGTCATGGTGATGATGGTTGTGATGATGGTCATCGTGGTTATGGGCATCATTATGATGCTCAAGGCGTTCCTCATCGGCAAGCCAGCGTTTGACGTCGGCGTTTTATTATTAATCATAAATACCGCGGAATAAATCGCCAAATAAATTTTATTCGCTACTTAAGTAAATCTCAGCAACCGCGGATTTAAATTTTAATTTTGTTTTTAAATCGGCTAAATGAGCCTTTTCTTCAACCATATCTGCTTTGGTAATAATGACTCGATCAGCAACGGCTAATTGTTTGACAGCTTCTTGGTAGTTTTCCAAAGTTTTAATGCCATTTATCGCATCCAGAGTGGTGATAACACCATCGAGCTGTAATGCTTCAATAATGATCGGATGAGCAAGCAATATTTGTAAAATTCCAGGATCGCCCTTTTTCAGCCTTAAACGGGTTAAATGATTGATTTGCCCCATTTGTAATTTATCTATCAATTGCGCAAGCGTATCAACAAGATCACCACGAATAGTGCAGCATAAACAACCATCAGAAAGCGAAATGATCCCTTCATCAGCCTTTTTCCAACCAACGGAATCAAGAACCTTCCACCAAATTCATTAATAATAATGGCGCTATCTTTAAGCAGATTATCACGCAACAAGGTGTTTAAAAGGGTAGTTTTAGCAGATCCTAGAAAACCAGTTAAGATGGTTACAGGGAATATTGCGTTTTAATTGCATGGGGCTATCCTTTTAAACGGCGACAGTTTTTTGGGTGGCTAACAGAGATTTTTAAAAAACCGCAAATCTAAGCTTAAAAGCTTTTTAACGCTAAACCAAGTAACTATTCGCATTTTAAAATACAAACAATTAAAACCTATAATAAAGTTTCAGAATGGAATCCTAAGGGCGGCGAGTTCACACGCGGGAACACTGCTGAGAAATATGGTATTCTCGTTTAACCAACGGGTGTTGGCGTCATTCATTCCCCATTTGGTTTTGAGGAAAAGAAAAACCTTTTCGCCGTTCAAATTGGTCATTACAGCAATTTATTGCCCGTTCTTGGGCGTAATCGCTCAACCATCACCGGAACCCGCGTGGCGCTTACGTTTGGGGCTACTTCCCCTTATCCGGCGTCGCTATATGCAAAAGCGCCAGCGTCTGGCACAACGAAAAGAATGAAGAAGTTAGAGGCGCATTTGATCGTTGGATCAGTCGGCGCCTAATCTTGTTTACACCGTTTTTTTCCGAAAACCGCTTCACCTTTTCGGAAAACGCCCAAACACCTTGGTTGTCCCTTTCTGGGTTGGTCGCCTGGAAACAATCGGTGGTTGGCTGAAAAAAAACAACAGGCCGGCTTACCCGCCTTTTTCCTTTGAAAACAACCTATCGTTTTATCTACCGCGCCTCGCCGGGGGACAAACTTTGGAAATATCTGGTTGTCATCACCATAAGCGCAAAAAGCGTTTGGCGCGAGCCTCATGATAGGATTAGGCGCATTTTCGATCTGATTAATCAGATCGGCGCTCCTAATCCATTGTTTCAAGCGTTTTATCAAAAACCGCTTCCCACTTTTCGGAAAACGCTTCAGACGGTGGCTTAAAAAGGCTGACCTTGACGCTGTATCCGGGAAGGACATCGAAAGATATCATGATCACAATGAACACAACGCCCGGAAAAATGCCTCGGCTTTAAAACGCCATTTCAGTCCTTCCATGAAAAACCTTGGAACCGATATCAAACGAGTTTAAATAAAACAATGTTGCACTTGCGTGTGAATCTACGCCCCAATTCCCTAATTTCCATTGATCTTGAATCTTAAAAAGCCAATGAAGGATCCCATTTTTTCTTTTCCTTTTTTATGCTGCTAAACTATATGGAAAACATTAAAAATTATACCAAAGCCATTGATAAATTTTTGTAAAAGCGCATAAACGCGTTAACAAAACAAGATTAAACCCATAATCCGCTTTAATAAAATCTACAAGATTGGGTGGTGGTCAAATAGTTCAAATATAGTATGTAAGGCTGCTTAAGCTTATTTATGTTATAAATTTATTCAAGGTCAGGTAATTGTAATGGTTATCCGCCACTGGATCCATGCATCAATTGGAAAAACGCCGAAAGGTTGAAGCGCAGATGTCACAAAATCCCGATTCTGAAACCTTGTGCGCCTTGCTTGAAATGGATTTGCGCCGATTCCTCGATTCGTGGTTTAATGGAAAAATTGGGTTTGAAAATGCGGAAACAGAGCGAAATGCGGATCTTGTGAGGCGGACCCAAAAAAAAAAGAAATTTGGAAAAGCAAATTTGCTTTCCAAAAAGTTGCGATGGCGAGGCATTTTGGAAATTCGCCGGTACGGTGGCGGGCCCTTTTGCGGTGACTTTTCCATGTATGAGCGCTTGCCAGGAACATTTAAAGTGAATTGGTTTCAACAAGGGGATGCCGGGGTTTAAAATTATTGCGACCATACGGAAGGGCGGTTTTCCGTTTTTGAATCAGGCGTCACCGCGCAGCGGTCCGAAACAAAGGGGTGATCCATACTCGCGCAACCGGCGGTTTTCAGAAGCGAAGATTTGATATTGAAATTGTAATGAAGATATTCGATTGATACCATCCCGCATCGGGCTGGGGCCACACGTCAACACACCGATTTGGCGTGCGATACCCATTTCCAACGGGATTATGGTGGTGCAGGCGGAAAACCCAACAAAAACCGCCCCGCGCCATCAAATTTTGCGCGCCGTCTTTATGATATGGAACGGCAAAGGCCGATACGACGTTCGCATCCGAAAGCCAAGTTGGTTCGGGATCGCTCAGAGCGATCCGCAAAATTTCCGCAAGGGCGCGTACGGAACCGGATTAATTCCCTTTATGTTGACCGCAATGGGCGATCTTGATGAAATTATTGAGCATTTCGATCTAAAGGCATTATTGGCGGATGGGACGTAATAAGACCCTGCAAGAATGCTTTTGAGGCAAAAAGTTTTTAAAGACCCAAATTACCACCGGAACTTGATGCTGATTTTGGTGTTTTACCCGCAAACCGTTTGGCCCGTTAGCAATCCAATTTGGGTTACCCATCAATTGGAAGAAGAAGCTTATAAACGCCGCTGGGGCGAAACGCATATGGGGAAACGAATTTTTAGGCCGGATTTTGGCAATGGCGAACATTAGACCGCGCCCGAACGGAAACTTTAATTGATGTTTTTGCCTGGCGTTATCGACAAAAAAGGAAAAGCCTTTTGTAGGGAACTGCGGCCATTTGGGTTACCCTTGCTTGTGAAGAGCCAAAAGGTTAGTATTGGCGTTGATTTTCCCCAAAATGCCTTGATAGGCAAAACCCGCGAAGGGTGAGGGCGTTTACCCGCTTTAAGCAATTGGTTTAAAAAGGGGAAAATTTGAATTTATTGTAAACCCCCTTTAATTCCCCAAGGAAATGAATTGATATTGGGTCGCAATTTATCCAAGCGCCCTTGATGGCGGGTTGATTCGATTTTACGCCAATTGCAAAAAGCCGCAATATTTAAAGATGATGGGTTATTTTTAAATTTGGGGGCCAAGAAAAAGAGTAAATGATCTTTTGAAAATGGTTTTCCTTGGGAAGGCTTGGATTTTCTTATTATCCGTTGGATTTTTAAAATAAAGCCTATTTGATTTTTAAATTACAAAAAGCCCAATTTGAAATAAATTGGGCTTTATTTTGAATTTTATTTTTTAAAAAAAGTTCAAGTTTTGATTAAACGCTTTTTAAAATTAATCCAATAGCTTAACCTACCTAACCCGTTTGATAAGCGCTTTTAATTCCCAATTTGGCCAGTTTTTTGATCGCCCCAACCAAATTTCATTTTGCGACCGCATGAAGAACGGTTGTATGATCGCGGCCACCAAAACGACGGCCAATTTCTGGCAAGAGCGTGGGTCTATTTGGAAGATAATTCAAAGGCGCGGCTTACAATGGTTTCTGGTGCGGGGAAAAGGTCTCTTGAACATTGAATGAGGGCAACAACGTTGAATTTCTTCAATACGAATACGCTTTGGTTCGCCGCTAGGGTCAAATGGCCTAATAATTCATCAATGATTGATGGAAACGGCTCAAAGATTGGGGAAAAAAAGGGTTAAAATCAAGGTCCGGCCAGACCAAACCTTTGGGCAATATAGGAAAAATCTTCCAATTTGAATGTTTTGGTTTTTCTTGGCGGGCGGTGCCGGCGCCAACATTTCGGGTTCATAATCTGGCGAGCCAATTTCGGATCCCACCTTAAC
>JAGSMT010000531.1:0-64554 GCA_029286875.1 Lamproptera curius
GTCATCGAACGACCGTCCGTCCTAGAGGACATCTTGCAAGCGACACCATTGCGAGAATGTCAAATGGAGCAAAAGGTAGCACAGTACTTAACAGATCTGCATCACAAATAGCTTTTACTCAGTTCTACAATGATTTTATGTGACATCAATTCACAGTTGCACAGAGTAAGGTCTGATCTGTCCAGAACGCTTGCAATTATGATCTTAAAAGGCACGCTATATTTTAAAAGCAGATTTGCGCCATTCAAAGCCTAAGACATTTTATTTTGGAGTGTAAAGTTTCTGTTTAAAGTTGTTTTCCACGTACATACAATGTATCAAGGTGATTGATAATAATGCAAGTTTTCACATCGGATCGGAACTTTGTTGTTATAAAGTATCTATTACGTAGCCTGTATTATTGGCGGGGTGGCGACACTTAAATTATATAAGTGTGTAATTATACTCCTGTCTACTGAGTTGATGACGTAATATCAATTCTTAATAAGAAACTGGAACACTAAAGCAATAATTATGGTTACTCTGAATCCCTTCGGTTACCTATCTCTTGAATATTATTGCAAGAAACGTGGGGAACACTCTGTAGCTCATATTTTAAACATCGTTAGTATAGTTATAAATAAATCTGAGATATTAATATGTAATTGTGAATAAATTTATGTATACAAATTAGGTTTCTTTCGCACATCGATGTCTAACCATTCCTATTCGTGCAATATATACAATCACATTGGCGTTTATTTTTCACCAGGAGATAACAAACAGGTCTCAAATTATAAGCTTCTAATAACGGTCAAGTTGTTTAATAACAGCATTTTACCTGAAATTAAAATTCATTTTAAACATACTTACCTTATTAGAACTTAACTATCTCTTCATGGTGTATTTTCGACACAATGATCAAGCAACGTGGTCGGTCTATATAGCTTTGCCAGACCCCTGTCCTGGTAAAAAGGTAGGGACGTGCGAAAAATACGGCAAATGAGGTAAAAGGACAGAAAATACAACAGGAAACATAGATGCCTATCTCAATATATAAGCTTCTAATAAGGTAGGTATATTTAATATGCATTTTATTTTCAGGTAAAATGCTGGTATTTTACATTAATTTTATTGGAGGTTATGAAATGATAGAACAAAAATGTCGGCTATATTTCTAGCTTTAATACTGTCGTCAAAACCTTATTCACATTTTGAAAATCACTAAAAACGATACCAATTTTTATCGTCCTAAAAGAAGTAGGTACTCAATTTGGAGCGTATGTTTGTTTTTTTATATTTGTTCATTATTTTTTTAAATGACAGGTATTAGTTGTCATTTGGTCCCATTTTCTTTAATATGTTTGTGACAAGTAGTAAAATATATATTTGTGAAATAAGACAAAATTACAAGACCTAAAATCCCAACCTCGTGCAATTAAATCACAAACGTTGCCAAAACCATAGATAGACTTGAAACATGCTTAACATATTTCTACTTGAAAATATGGTCTATAATAAAGTCCAGGAGAGCATATATCTATGTTTCAAGAAAAACCCATAATTACCATTTTAACTTAAAGCATTGTTTTCAATTGAAATGAGACATATTCAAAGCTCACTTAATGTAATATCCTATATTAAAATCTTCATTCTATGTGCATAAAACGTGTCATACATGACATTTTGATTACGTAAATACCTTAAAAGATATTGGAGGTTTAAAATACAGTTGCAGAAATTGCGGGGTAGTTTCTTGCAGAGGGTACGTTGTCACCCTTTTGTATTGCGCTAACTAGTTAATACTGCTGAAAGACGACCATTTTTTTTGTTGAAACTCCTCTTGAATAATTTAATTATTATATTTGAGGATATAGCAACACAGGAGCGTAAAGTAATTCATTGCGGGAATTCAGCATTTTAACAAGAAGACAATTAGGCTTGTTCAAATGACATCTAAGACGGAACCACGTCATGGTAATAACCTTACCCTTATAAGAAATGTTTAACCTCACTCAAACCCAGATATATCATGGGTAAACCTTGGCCGTTTTAGTATTTCGAAGATGCCTCTTTGTAACCTTAGGATAAACAACAAATTGAAACAAAGTTATGCAGCAGTTATATAGTGTATATAATAATGCAACGACTGCTTCCGTACTCTAGTGGCTCGTGCTGTACAAACCGAAGGTCGTGAGTTCGAATCCTGCAAGGAAAAATGGCGAATGATCAATTGAATGCTTAAAAAAAGATAATCCATAGCTCATGTATAATGACGGTCTGGCAATTGATTAAATGCTGTCGTATCGTCATTACGAAAGTAAAGGAAGAGGAAGTGACTATATTATCTTCTTTTTATATGCCCAAATTATTACTTAGTAGCTTCTATACTTTTTTCGGTTTTAAATGACGTGTCGAGCTGGTAGTTAACCTGATGTTGGTGTTAATAATTATGTAACGTCTTTCATACCCATTAACTACGCTGGCTACGGCGTCAATAAAACAGGAAGACATGAGTGCTTATACACTACTATTTTGTAACAGAAAAGCCAATGTGGTTCTAACCTAGAGGGTCTTCTGTTAGTTGAAACTTACCACCTTCGAAAAACTGGCGTACCACTGTGATGTTTAATTTTTAACTTTTATAATTATTATTTTTGGATGGAACCACCTTTTCGGACAAAAATAACTGAAATAATATTATGGTTTCTTATGTAATAAAGTTTAACAAAAAAAGGTGTCTGACTGCCAATTGATATTATATGTAATAGAAATTCTCATGTTTTTTACACCGGTTCCATCAATGTTAAATGTATTTCAGTTATGTTTGAAAATGTGGTAATAAAAATTTTTTAATTGAAATTAATTTAATGATGATGTTGTAATATAACTTCCTACTTTCAAAAAAATTTTAAAAAATATATTTTGATAACATTAATTCAAATTATCGGGTAAATTTTAAATAAAATTTACTATGGCGATGTTTAAGTGAAAACAGTCCATTAAAGTAATAACATTTAACTTGAACATCGCCTATTAAAAAATAATTTTAAATTTCTTCCTTTCCTTTTATTACAGATACCGTTATTTAAATTCTGCATGAGCACGTCTATGCTACGTGACAAAATTGTTAATGTAATTTTATTGACGACAATACCTTTCTTGGTTCTTGATGTGTTGCTGTTAATATAAAAGCAAGAAACGTCGTAACTATCTTTTATTTTAAATCTTGAACTTTGCGCTATCAAAATAAATAATAAATATATAACTAATATATTTATACATTAAAATATCGCCGTTTACAAAGGAAAAATAAAAAAAATTGTACGAATTTTCTTTCGTTAACATATTGAGAATACCTTCATTAATCATCAAGTTTAGAAATTTAAATTTGTTTTATGTATTTATAATTTACGCTAGTTATTACTTGATTTGAAATAATGTTTATTTAATACAATTATTGCGTGAGCGTAATTTTCAAAGTTCTAATGATTAAAAAGTAATAATAAACATGATAATGTTTTAAATGAAATAAGTGGCAAGGTCGCTAGCGAAATGTCTCATTGAAATGACTAATATGATGCGTATTTGATAAAGGATAGCTGACGTCACAAACGGTCGCTAATTATTTTGGGACTATTTAAAATTTTAGACTATTACTTTAATTAAAAATGGATTTCATTTAAATAGCTTGTGATAATTATATTTAGAAAGGAAGCGAAAAGAAAAAAAAAAAGGCAAATGAAAATTGGGAAAATGTTTCATGGTAGTTAATTTTATAGTCAATTAAATTTAATCAATAGTACGATACTTTCTTTTCAATTTGTCAAATATCTCCTTTGGTGCAATGCAAATATACTACTAATTTGCTACCAGTTCTAAGCTCTGACAAGAACTGGCAAGGAACTAGTCGGACTTCTTTTCCTTTTTCAATGATTCTTTACAAAATTGGCCGCAATATTACACATTTTAAAATATTTAGCAAAATACTATTTTAATGAAAATATTAAAATTCAACAACATCATTATCAGCCTGTGTTAGTCCACTGCTAGACTATGCCTTCCTAATGCAGTGATAGTAAAAAACCTTATTTTAACGGACTTCTAAGAAAGCGGTTAATAAAACAGCTTTATCATGAGGTTTCATTGACTAAAGAAAAAAGGGTAACCGTCCTAAAGTATTTTATAAAATAAGGCAAAGTTATGTTAGACTCAAAAGCAAATTAATATTTAAATGTCAACAACATGTTAATAATCATTTATAAATGATTTTAACTGCCTCCGTAGCCTAGTGGTATAGGCGTGTGCTTTAGAATCCAGAGGTCGTGGGTTCGAATCCTACGGGGACTCAACAAATTTTCATTGTTGTTTCCTAGTTGGTTAGGGCAATTTGGGCCGATCACCCATTTGTCTGAAAAGTAAGATAATCTATGCGTCGGATGGGCATGTAAAAGTCAGTCCACCCACTAACCCGCATTTGGACCACTGCTGGACATAGGTAATCACCCTATCCATTAGGGGTTTTGGACCGCATCCCACCACGCTGGTCCAATACGAGTTGGAGGGTGGTTTTCAAAGCACACGATACCACTAGGCTACGGAGGCAACATGCCACGTCTCACGATAAGCAGCGCATTAATAATGCCCTGGTATTGCTGATGTCCATGGTCGTCGGTGAGCACTTTTCACCAGATGACCAATTTCTCATCGGCTTTCGATTACAATAAAAAACTACGTATTTACAGGCTGCGTCATATGCAAGGTTCCCTACTTAAACCCTACGCTTGAATCGAGCCGATTTTTTTATATTTCAAGACTACCAGAAGTTTTAACATTTAGACATAAATTTTGAAATAAAATACGTTTCATTACATTATATTAAGGCAAAGCTTAATCAGTTAAAGGTATAGCATTAATACTATTAAACATAAAAGAGATTGAAATATTACTAGAAGAAAAATCTTTATAAAACAAAAAGAGGAGTGGAGAGGAAGAGAAGTGTACCGTTCCCTCAAAGAATTTTCCTCTACGTTTGTGCACTTCTTCTGAATGAAGTGATTAATGTGTTTTTCCTTTCTTACAGAATAGAGCGGATTTTAATTTAAAACATTTCTTCCCTTCTGCTTGCTACCACTTTTTTATTATGTTAATTATTGGATTTTCAAGTACATTAACTCATATATTACATTAATGATTAAAATAGATATTAAGGGTTATTTCAGACACATGTATGCTCTGTCCGGTAGTGCTCTTTATCGTAGACAATTAAAAAAAAGTACAGTTTTGTAAAACATAGTTTAATTCTATCTTGTATTACGGTTTCGCCCGACATTTTAAACTACTCATCACAAAATTATTAAAAAAATGGAACCAAATGACGGCTAATACCTGTCCTTCCTAATGAACAAAATTGGAGCACTAGGAGTTGATCAACTAGATAACATAAATAAAAAACGAACGCTTGTAATTGACTTTACCGTTCCTTAACTGAGTAATCCATTTTGTACAAGAACGTTATAATTTTTTGTTATTTTTCCATTTGTATCTCTTAAAATACTGCAACTAAATGCAGATAAATTATTTAGAATGACCTTATACGTTGCAACCGTAAAACAAATGTTTATAAATCAGTAGGATTTTACGAAATTCCACCCGCAAGGGGGGATGAGGATTTGCTACTATATTATATTTAATGTTATAACTTATGAATGTATACATTTAAATTTGCTTAGTTGTTTTGCGGTTTAAATAGAAAATCATTTATTACATACAATAAATTGTGGAACCGGCTTTTTTTATATAATTAGAATGGGTTGATTTTGGGTTACTTTTTATTCAGTAATAAAATATATGAGATAATTAAAACTTTGCTTCAAAACGCATAAATGACAACCACTTCTTTAGGTGGAGCAATGCATAATCATAACTCTTCCTAACCCGGTGTCTATTTCTGACGCCTAAAAGGTGGGGTTACTAGGACGCTTTCCTTCTTCTTTGTTAATATTATTATCTCTATGGTTTCTATTATGAAAACCAACTAGCCCTGGCTGCCGATGCAGCCTCATCTCGGGCCTGGTACCCCCCACCCCAGCCCCGCGTCTCCTGGTCTACTGGATAGATTAAATATAAAGACTAGTTTAAAAAAATATTACCTAGTAATATTGAGTTAGATGTTTATAACAAAATGTGTTTACAAAGCCATTAAAAGTTTGATGAACGAAAAGCTGACTTAAGTCTGACAAACATCGTTAAATTGAATTAATGGAGCAACAAAGACAGTTTGGTCGCAGTTATAAACGCAATATGACATTAAGTATTATAAAAATTACTTTGGGTTAGTTACTAATTATGCCTTTAGAGTTCTAGGAAGACCTTTAAACAGAAGCCTATTTTACAAGTATTATGTGGAAAAAAACCTCACTAGTTAAAATGATAAACGTAATAGCTGAATGACGATGTGTTACTAAAGCAATTTTGAGTGAAAGCGTAAAATAAATTATTAAGGTTATCTATTAGTAATACTCAATAAATTCTAACCTTTTTATAACCAAATTAAAACAAAAGCAATTAGACAACGAGGTAAGAAGGAAAATTGACAAAACAAACTAAAAAAAACGGGAAACATACAGAAAAATGTTGTACAAATAAGGGCATTGGTATTGCTTGTTTTAAGCATAAATATATTAAAAAATATAAATAATTAATCGAATATTTAATTCACTTTATTGAAAAAGTATTGTTACAAAACGTTAACAATATATTTATTATGACCTGAATAGAATCCTTTGCCATTTTAAGTCATGAGATTGGTTGTTATCTTGTTGGATTTGATTTTATTATCATAGTGTTTTAAAACATTGGGTCTTAAACTGAAATTATACTTAAGCCTTAAACCTTGACCATTACATCACATAAACATGGAATCGTAACCATCTAATATATAATATAATATTGTAATATTTCGATGCACTAGTCAATTAACAAAGCAATGCTGGAGATCTATAGCTATCCTAACATAAATAAAAATTTGAATAAGATAATACTGTTAAAGAGCAGGTCCTTTTTCAAAGGACCGCCTGAGGTTGGCATCACCTCATGATGCCTATACTGCCGCAAATCATTGGTGTGTAAAGCACAACTGTCTTCTGGTTTGAATGGCATCGTTGCCAGCGTAATTACTTTGTAAATGAGGATATAATTTCTATGTCTCAGGCTGTGAGCGGTGGCGTCTTACATCCTTTTCTATGGGTGTATCACTACCGTCATGTTGAACGCCCGCTCGACTCATCGCTTTAAAATCATAAAAAACTGTGCTGAATCGTCACACGCATGTAGCAAAGCTATTCAGAAAATATTAATAATAAAATAAATAAAATAGGCATCCAATCGCATTAAAAACAATCACCTTCGTAAGGTTTATTCAGTTTCTTCTAAAACGTTGATGGTATTCCGTAGAACACTAATTTAATAATAAGAAGAATATAATTTTAAATATATATCATTATCGAAAAAGAATAGGAAAAAAAATGGAGAGAGCCTACGCTCAAGCAGTGGATTCGGGAGGACTGATGATGTGCGATGTATATATATATTTTTTAGGATATGCTAGTCAGAAGAGGAATGACATTAAAAATTTCTTAAAACTTAGATGTAATTAAAAGAATGCAACAAAACTTTGTTATGAAATGTATTCAGATTCTAGTGAATTCAAAGCAACGATCTTACAAGTTTTGCCTTTTTAAAATAAAGATATAAATATTCAATAAGGGACTTGATTTAAATTTCCAAAACACTTATCTATTCAGTACAATCCTTAATCAAATCTACTCTGATGAGACCTCCTGTTAGGAATTAATGCTTTTGCGCCTCTTTAATACCTCAATCAAATACGTTTTACAATTTATAAAATTAATGGTAAATCCATTAATTGTCTCAAAAATACTTATAATGTAAAATTGTTTTATTATCAGTATTAACAAATTACAAAAAGCATCTTAACACAACTAACATAAACATCATGACAAAATCTATTTGAATATGCATGAAGTTTCAATGATAGAGTGGATTACTTAATAGTAAGCTTCTTAATCGTTTGGTAAAGTTTATTATGTTTATTTTACGAACTTCATTGTACATATAGAATAATAATGCTTTTATTTTCAGAACTTACATATTCAATTCGCAATATAAAATTTGACTTTAAAATTACAACTGACATTTTATAGGGACTACAATTTTCGTAGAAACTGCAAATCTTTTAGTTTGTGATAGTAATTTAATAACCATTTCATATTGTCAGTAGTAAAAATGGCCTTACGTTCGCTTCAAAAAATTCTATGTCAGCGGTTCAGTGAACTGAGATTACTGTAATTTGCACGCCTCATCGCAATTTCTATGTGAGCGATTTTCGCTAGTCTCCTATTAAAAAGGAGATAAATCAGTTTATAGAAAAATCCTTTTGGTCCCTTTGATTAGTGATCCAATTCAAACAATAAAATGAACTTCTATAGTCGTAACTAATTACGCTCATATCTATATATAATGTATGAATAAAAATAAGTCACTGAAAGTGTTTTCATGTTATAAACACGTAAGCATTCTCCACGAAAAGGCTATGTAATACTTTCGTAATGACACGACATTATAAAAGTACAAAAAGTTCTTTTCTAAATTGGTTTCAATCAATTGTCACCGATTTTTTAACCAATTTTTGAAGAACTGCCTTTCTGCGTAGTCTAGCTATGGATGCGGTTCAAGGAATCAATTAAAAAAATAATGTCTGATGAACGAAAAATCCATTTTTAGCTTTTACTTAAGCTATAAAATATGTTTTATAAGTAAACAATATGCGTTACCCATTATCATTATAAAACGGTGAACTAAAGAAATATAATAGCGGCGCTCGTCCGTTTTTTATTGCCAGAGAATTGTTGCTTATTGAGAACTTTTCAAAAAAAGATCACTACGTTAAACACCATGTCAGCGCGCTTTCCAAACATAGTCTTAAATAACAGCTTCAAGTTGGAACCTTATTTTTTTTACTGATTTAATAATAGTTACTGGTAGGGTGTGCTTTGAAGCTGTACTAACAAATACTTCACCCATCCAATATAATTTACTTTTGGGTTTGTAAAAGTCAGTCACTGCAGCTGAAGGCTGCTTAACATAAAAACAGTTGCCTCGATAAATCTAGATAGATTAGATTCAGACTTCTTGATAATTCGAAAAGACGTAAAACTTAATGCTAACGAAGTTTTGAAATCTTTTTCATATCCACTTGTGTTTGAAAGTCAGTAGTGAATGCATAACATTTGATATTAACAATGATATAGCTTAAAACGAGTAATTTAAACAAATATGCATTTAAGTATAAAAATTAGTACCTGAAAAGTATTTTCGCTTGTTTAATTATGCTAGTACTTTTCGAAGGTGACATTAACATTTAATCAATTAACATTAGAGCAACTCAAGATATATATAAAATTGTTTAGTGTTTCAAGCATTAGCGGTAATATACGTTTATGTCCTAACTATGTTAATTAAGCTATAAAAGTTTGTTTTATACTATAATTATATATTTTGAAATTAAATTTGGCGTCTGCAAAGTTTAGCAGAAGAACTTAGTTTCTTGTAATTGGTTTATGCGCTGCTATAAAAATAATAAGAATAAATTAATAGAATGAGAGAAAATATTATCACTTGATATTTTCTAAGTCAAAAATTTTTATAACTATATAAAACGAGTCGGCAGAAATCACTTCGCAGAAGAAGAGAGCACGTTGTTATCTGCTAATATTGCGGTTAGTGGTTATGATCAATTCGAAAAACGGACACATTTTTTTTGTTAAAATTGCTCTTGTCTTTTTATCTGTATTTTGACTACAAATATTAAAAATGAAAGTTTGTAATAATGTAAGATTGCATATGCGTTACTGTTCCTAACTAAGGTGAGACTAGACAAAAACAATATTATTAAAACCAATGAAATTTCTGATTATTAAAAATGTCTAATCCATATAATATACATATAATACATATAAATAGATATATTGTCATTAAAAAGACTCAACAACGGTCATATTTATTAGCCTTACGCAGCAGAATTTAAGTTTCAAGATCGCTACAGTTGCAAGAAATTACTAATTAAAAATATTCCTTTGGTTCCGATGTATTCCGGTTGTTTTAATGCATCCAAGGTTTTAATTTTTCATTAAATTATATTATCATTATAAATAAACTTTTTAAGATTAGCAGTAGTGATTCAATTTAAAAAGTTTGCTTTCAGGCTTATAATAATAACAATAATCACTATAATTTTTTTACTGCATATTTTGTTATTTCAAGAGAGTTAATTTTGTTTTGTCTGTACAATTTGAACAGGACGTTTCTATAATTAAGCTCTTGCTTTTCGTTCTTCACTCAGTTTGTTTACCAACCAGCTCTATAACACAATCCGTTATATAGGTGCTAGACAGTTGAAACTTTTTTTGTTACAATTTAGCTATTACTTAGTTATTTGTCTCATAAAAATTAGCTACTTTTATGGGGAACTTCAATCAAGAGTCACGGATAGACTTTAATCAGCTCTTAAGGCATCACAAAGGGACCCCACATTTATTATCATATATAAGTGGAACAGTTCCTTTTGTCCTCTGATGCTGTATTATTTTAATAAAAATATTGAGTAAGCATCACGTAACAAAGAGTTTTTAATGTAGCTATTATTATATTGCGTAATTCATTTAAGTAGCAAACTAAATTCTAAACGTTTCCTATCTCTTTACACTACCTCAATCTGATATATGGCATGACTGAGGCAGTATTTGTGAAGATACAAAGAAAAAAATATTATCCTAAGTCAATCTTTAAGAGATTGCATTAAATTAGTAAAATATTTAGTAATTAGTAGAAAATTAAGGAAAATCAATATTTAGATGGTTGAATTAAAACAATAACGAAAAATATGATTACAGATTGCATAATTAGTATAAATTTCTACTGTAAACATATAGGCAGTGTAATTTTAGTTATTTATTACAAGTGTACAAACCATGGTATAAGGTAACAATAACAAACATGGTAGGGAATAAAGTTATAACAAAAATTTAATAAAAAATACATATGTCAATTTACATCTTCTAATTAAAATGTTACTAAATTAAACTTTCAACTCGTACTCGTCTTACGTTGCTTTGTACATAAATATTTTTTAAAATTAATAAAAATCGTATCTATTCCTAAGGAATCTGGTAAAAACATTATGTATCTCAATGTGGCAATCAGATTAGAGGTATGATAAAAAATTTAAAATAACAGTAATAATTATTATTTCGCATATAAACTGCATCCGTGATTTCTGCTGTTAAATTATAAATGTACACGAAGGAATTATTATTTAAAAAGCAATTGGCAAGTTAACCAACATCATTTTGTTATATTATTCGTATTTTTTATTGTATTGTCCTACGTGCAATCTTAGCTTATATTTCAACACGAAATCATTTAAAACGAGTTATTTTAATAACAGACACTCCAATTTTATTTATACGTATAAATTATACGAGTAATGAACGGTTTTTACTGTGATTGGTATTCCAGTCACGATTTCTCGATATTACGCCTCGTTTTAATAGTTACGACGAAATGGAAGGAAACGTTTTCTATTTTTGTCGTATTTGTTAAGAATATTTTTTTGTCAAAAGTTTTTTACGAAGAAGTTTGGTTTAGCAAGATTTTTAAAGCCGTACTTTAGTCTAAATTTCTAAGTTAGTTCAATAGTAACTTCCCATCATTCATATTCAATAATTTAACAATTGGACACATGTATAGTATTCTAATTTAACTGGAAGCCAGTAAGTAAAAGAAACACCAAGTAGACATATCCGTTAACAGCCCTAAAATGACACATAATGCGTTAATTAGCTAAATATTATACCCGCGTTAACTTACACATCCTTGTTGCGGTCCCTTAGAATAATTTATGTGACATGTCATGTCGTTCCTTTTACGTAAGTACGATAAATTCACTTCTAGTATGAGTAAAATTTTACAAATGGGAATTTTTTTGTAGTTATTTCAGCAACGTAGTCACCACAATTATTTTAGTATTTTCTATTTACTGTCGAAATAGCGAGAAATTATTGTTGAACCAAAATGTTTTAATAAAACTTGTATATAACACAAAGCGCCTTAAAAAGTATGTTGATTTGACATTAAGATCAGCGCAATGAAAAACATTTATTCGTGATATTCGAAGTGAATTACGTAAAGGCAAACTTTTGCAGTTGTGTTTTCATGGAAAGCTGTGCGTATAGAGAAATTTGCCGCATAACTAAAATGGAAACTTTTTCTGTTCACTTTATGAGAAGTGAAATGTTTTGACAATTCTCAGGAGTCGATTCTCAAAAATTGAATTTTAAATGAACATAAATATATAAATGAACATGAAAATTAAACATTAGAAAAAAGATAAAAAAATATTTAGACAAATTTAAGTCAAAGTTATATATCAATCTTATTCTTTCTGTACTATATCTCAATACTAATGGTTAATATAACAGAAACATAAATACATACCTACCAACTTACCTCTTACTCCATTACGCATGAAGTAAGTCGATCGACACGGCTCTTTGTATTATGCTAAATACGATAAATGAAGGACTTCGCTATTCGAAACATGGGAGTGGAGCTGTGTTTGGGCGTACTTAAGCTCGTGTTTTACGTATGATATCGCGAATTTTTCATGATACAGTGACTTTTTTAGTATCGCTTGGCTATGGCTTATTTACATTTTGAATAATAGAATTCGAAACAAAATTTTATTTATATATATTATATTTTTTTCTGCAACATAAGCTTTAAGGTAAAAGTTAGATTAAAATCGCACCTTTGATCTTTATGTCAGTGAATATTGTTTTTGAAAGAAATAAGCTATATGGACGTTTTATCAATATAACACGTGTATATTTATGTATTAATTAAATGCTTTATTTTGATTTGCAGTATATTAAAAAAATAATATAAAAACTCAAAAAGATTGAAAATCCCACCGTATATTTTATAGTTTACGTTGACTATAACATTTTTATGTTAATTTGAAAATGGAAAAGATGGCAGGTGTAATCTTTATACGGAAAGTGAAAATGAAAATTAAAAAAAAAAATAGAACTGCTATAACAATCACGTTTTTATAACAATTATGTTTAAACGCGTACTTATATCAAGTTTCACTACTAGTGGTTTCTTAATTGATAAACTGCCCGTCGTAATATTTACCAAGTAATAGCAAAACTGGAAAATGTATTAAGTAATATATAACCGCCTCCTTGGACTAGAAGCACTGGCCCTTGGTTTATAAACCGGAGGGCGTAGGTTCGAAACCCTAAGGAGAACAGCGTTAAAATTTCTGAATTATGTAATAAATATCAATTTAAATGTTAACGTTGTTTTCTGGTTGGTTAGGACAATTTAGGCCGACCACCCACCCCCCGAACAGGTTCTCGCTTTGTCGTAGCGGTGGGGCTCAATACCAGCGGCTTGGGCCAGCCGCTGTGGGCCAGCCGCTGGGAAGCTAAGAGGAATCTGGCCGGCCTGACGAGTAAGGCCGGCCGTAGAGGAGGCTGCTCCAAGCGGGCTGCAGAAACCCGCTTTGGATGCGCCTTTGGAGTGTGCGAGGGATGGGTTGCAGGAGGTAGGTGTGCCGCCCTTCCTGTCCTTCGCAACCAAGGAGGAGTCATAGGGGAAGAGGAGTGTCGGTAGATGGTAGGCCGCTCTCCCTATCCTCCACGACTCGGTGGGGCCGCAACGCTAATGCGGTGTGGAGGGGCCATAGAAGGAGGGGACATTCGGCATGGTGTAGTCGATCTCTCCTCCTTCTGCGGCCGAAATGGAGCTAGCGGCGGAGCTTACCATCCGGGCCGGGATAGTTAGCTTCGCCGCTAGCGCTGGGGGCTGGGAGTATCGTCCCTGCGTGGGCTGGGGACTCCTTGCTCCCATGGCCCCTAAGTGACAGACTCAGTGGAGTCTGTTACCTTAATACAGGGGCCGAGACGAAGAGCGCGTTAGTTCCGACACGCCCAGAGGGAGACAGATGGCTGTAAGGCCGAGAGGGAGCTGGTACGGTGGCTAGCGCTGGTGGGGTCGTAGAAGACTACCAAGCGTTCCTGTGACCCCTTTTTTAAGGCGCCAAGTAGGAACTACGTGGTGGTTTCAGTCAGACTGAAACCACCCGTCTTTGCCCTCGCGAGGACGGGTATGCGTAAGCATTTCCCCACGGTTAAATTAAAAAAAAGGCCAATTACCCAATTGTCTGAAAAGTAAGATGGTCCATGCGTCGGATGGGCATGCAAAAAGATACGGTCCAAAACCCCCTAATGGAGAAAGCGAGTAATGTCCGGCAGTAGACAATCACAGATTGATAGTAATGATGATGATGATAAACTTTTACAGCAGTGCTGTGGCACTCCTAAAAAAATATCTTTACGTTATCAATATCTATCCTGTTACTATCGCAGTTTCGTAGTTTAATAGTGTTATTGTCAAAACTTTTCTCTTTCACACATTATCAGTTGAAGTTAAGCCAATATATTAAATATATTTTAATTGAATATATTATTAAATAATATGTAAGCTACTTTCAAATAAATTGCACATAAATCTTATCAGGTGAATTGTTTAAAATTTTGATCCAATGCTTCTGAATTAATTAAATAGCTTTCAATATGTAATTTCATAGAAACCTGTTATTATTTTAAATACTAATTACTATTCTTACTATACTTGATGCATATCGAAAACGATATGCATCAAGTTCAAATTCAAATTAAAATACCTTTATTCAATATAGAAGTGTAACACTCGCTTATTGATTGTCAAGGACGCTACCACCGGTTCGGAATAGGACGCCTCCGACCTGAGAACAGCCGGCGAAAGAAATTTAGCGGGCCTATTTTGTCATCTTTTAAAATAATCAAATATCTAAATATAAATTTTCTTTTGAGCTACATACAGTTCTATCATAAGTATATTATACTTGAAAAAGCCTGGAGCGAGCATTCCATTACCAGCTTATCATATCATTTATCAATTAATTTATGTCCTAATAACCCTGAACATATAAACGTTCCTTTACCACTTTTTAAAATTTATTAATAGTTAAATTCTGAACGCATACTGGGATTTTGTTGTAAAAGTGAATACATTGTCCCATAAAAGATTTACTTATTCTTTCCAGTCTAGTTTTTGGAAAAATTAAGTTATGTTTGATTCTAGTATTTGTATTTGTGCATGCCTGCGAAAATTCATTCTAATCATTTCTATTTTTCGACACGCAATAATAATATATTATAAACAAATTTTTTACGTTGTTGTTTGTTTTGTTTTAATAAATTAACCAAATAAGTTAACTAATCTGTACAACGGTTTTTAAAAATATGTTTTCTCAGTAAGCACAAATGTAAGAAACAAAGATGAGAAACTTAAGGATGGTGTTCGGAAAATGTCTTTAAAGTCGGTTGCATAAGCACTGAAGGTTCTCAGAGTGCAGTCAGGTGAAGTGTCGGCTCTTGTACAAATGAACACCTTATTGTACCTATCTTTTTCTAAAACAACGCCGTGCAACAAAAGTACTAGTATAAGTTTTCGCAACTCAAGTTAATCACACATAAAATGAATAAAATTGGAGTGTCTGTAACATTAAAATAATCGTTTTACATGTGAAATTTTACCTAAAAAAATATAACCGACTCTAAATTGTATATAACCATTTTGACCAATAGTCATCGGCTAGTAACGGTAATGTCAATGGAACTATATAAAATTTCCTAAAAAAGTATGCTTTAGAAACCGGAAATCGTGGGTTCGAATCCTGCAGGGACTCAGCCATTTTTCATTGATGTTTCCTAGTTCGTTAGGGCAATTTGGGCCGATCACCCAATTGTATGAGAATCGTGTCCTTAAATACAAAACGGGTGCGAAAAATATTGCTTTTGATTCAGCATTGGTGCCGACCCGAAATGCCTAGGTTAAGACAACGATAAGTAAAATCCATAATCCGTCCCATGCAGTTGCGGCCGAATCAGAAACGAATTACTTAAAGCGCAGGCAGGTAGCGTGCAAATCGTTGCACCTGCCAAAACAATGACGCTCCCGACAACGATGCCTATTGTCTCACAGGCGGTTCCCAGTAATCTCCCATGGGCGGTACGCTAATGTATTATAAAAGATCCTTGCGCATAACAGCCAGTCTTCCATAACGATCGCAATCAGACCTGTATTTTATTTATCCGAATAATAGTACTGGCATTTTAGCTTAAATTAGGTAAGAATCTTGAAATTGAGATACCAGCTCAACCTCAACACAAACAAGCTACTTTAGAAGTACATATTGTAATTGGTAATATGATTTTATTGTTTTATAAGATCTTTTACATTAGCGTTATATTGATATAAGCTTTTGTTACATAGTAAGTCGTAAATCGATCGGTGATGCGTTATGTGTTTCTTTGTGTTTTAAATATACCTAATCATGGGTGTGTAATCAATTATGTTTCGAATAATTACTTAATGGCTAATAGAATAATTCTGTCTATTTGCTATCAGAACGTGAGGGGTTTGCGAACATAATTGCATAGCTTTTTTATAAATGTGCTAAATAATGACTATGACGGCAAATTTATACGGCATCACTGAATCATGGCTTAACGATTTCTTTTATAACACAGAATATTTTGATGACCGTTACGAAGTTTCTCGACGTGATCGAGTTGAGGCTGCAACTGGCCTTGATCGAGGCGGTGGTGTTATATAAGGAGTTCACCGCGAGCTATTTCTAATACTGCGATCCGAATGGTGTGCACCTCCACCAGCAGATGAGATTTGTTTAAGTATCCCATTTCGTCAACACACTCAAGTAACAGACCAAACACTCACGTGAGTTCAACCCTAATCAATTGTATCTTAATATTTTCTGTGCTGTATACGCATGGTGTTAACAATGCCTTGCTATTGTCATATTTTTTCGACAGGGTTACTGAATTAATTAATCAAGCTCAAACCAACATTTTCTAGTGGTAGCGGATTTTAATATATCTAAAGCTTCTTAGTATTATGATGATGAAACAGCTAATAGTCCTTTAACATCAGAAGATCTACATCACAAAGCTTTTAAAGGTTTGGGATGAACAATGCTACAACTGAACTTGCGCTTAAAATGCAAAACATACAAGTTAATTTTTTTAGGGCGGACTATAAATCTATCAAGGACAACCTCGATTTATACGACTGGAAAAACGCGTTTTCAAAATTATTAGATGTCGATTTTAAAGTATCGCATTTCTATGACATATTAAATAATTTAATAAATCAATTTGTACCAACCTAGGCCAATTTCTAAACTTAGTGTATTCAGGAAAATATTAGTTATTACTCTTAGTACCTTAGGCAGCAACACAAACCAGCATAGATTTATTAAATTGCATAGTGTCGAATCGAATATGTTGACTTTACAGATTTTCTCTCAAAGAATTTAGAATTCGGTTTCCAGGTAACCGTCGTTCACAGGTTTTCAAAGGCTTTCGATAAAAATACTATGACTTACTAATATTGAAGCTAGGAAGAATAGGTATACATGGAAGCCCAGTTAGATGGTTAGACTCTTATATTCGCAATCGTAACCAAGCTGTTTGTGATAAAGGTTTTGTTCCATATATCTTCCAATACCATCTGGTACTCCTCAAGTATCTCATATTGGCCCTGTCTATTTACTATATTTATAAAAGATTTAAGTTATTCTATTACCCATGCAAATTACCTATTATATGCAGATGATACTAAAATTTACAGAGTGATAAAAACATTGAAGATTGTAAGGTACTAATTCGTTCTGCAAGTATTGTGATGATAACTTTTTGTCTCTTATCGTTAGTAAGTGCTGTTTTATGACATACTCGTAAATCGTTACCAATTTTACATATACTGTCTCAAGGGCCTCTCCTTAAAATGTTTAATAAAAGACGAGATATAGTTACAATTATAGATTATAAACTTTCTTACAATTATCATATAGAAAATATAACTAAACGTTATTTGAAAAATCTCGGATTTATAACACGAGTAACATAACCTTTTAAAGGAACTAAGGCATTTAGAATACTATATTTTTGAGGTCTATATTTGACTTTGCTAGAGTGGTATGGAATCCATTTTACAAAGTACATATCAACCGTTTGGAAAATATCCAGAAATATTTTATAAAAATCTTAAATTACCGATTCCACCACAATAGCATAAAAAGCATAAAATAATATCTTTTTCTGATTGACGTTGATGTAGGCACATTTTTTAAATCTTGATAAACTTTTGTTTCTCCAATTCTGGTTTCTAAAATAAATTTTATAGCAGTCGTCCCACCACGATTTCGTAAAAGATACGAACAAAACAATTTAAAAACGCGTTCTATATATAGTTATACTAGTCAATTGCATGAAGTAGATATCTTTGAGAACAATTTAGAAAAATCACGACGAGATATGTAAACTTAAATTTGTGTAAATTATCAATACTATAAATTGTTTTACTTTTTTCTTTTTTTTACATATATTTATTATTTTTCTTTGTGATAATGTTAACTGTACTTGTACTGCTTATATATCATATTAACTTTTTGAAATTTTTGGCACTCCTTGTCTATTTTTATAAACATTGACTGTTTGTGCCAAAATAAATAGAAAAAAATATCAATAGAAGTGCCCTTACTTAAAAATTTAGAAGCTTCGGCGTGCATGATCGCACTTTTCACCTATAAACCGTTTGTACTTGTCTCAATGTTAATTTTGCCGCTAAAAACTATGTTACAATCAGACCTTAAGCTGCTTCTCAGCCTAGGTCCGTCAATATTACTCGCAGGCGATTTAAATTTCAAACACTGTGACTAGAACGACAGCAGAAATAACTCAAATGGCGCAATATTGCAGGCTCTCGAGGAGGTACTCCACATTAATATAATAGCTCCCGAGACCCTAACTAGATATCCATCAGATAGTAGAGGGTCGCCTTGCACCCTAGATCTATTTATTCTGAAGGGTGTCTCACTCGATGTCGTAGACACTCCACGAATTAGATTCCTTCCACAGACCGGTTTTATGTAAACTGAGCCAAGACACCAGTTTAGTCCCTAAAACCTGTAGTGGATTGGCATCCCTGAGATTGAACTCAGCCAATGAACCCCTAGATTTGTGAAAACATCCCACAAACATTCCATTTTACTTATATTGCATCAAATATTAATAACAGTTTTAAACAGAGCGCGGGAATCAGGTCATAGAAATACACAGATCTGATAAATACAAAGGCAGGGGCTATAAGGACTAAACCACGGATACAGTACTCTAAAATTTAAAATACCTTCTATCCATAACTTTCTTTAAAAAGTAAAGTTCCTTGTACAAAAAATCGCACAATTTAGTCCAAAAATAGAGTTTCAATTATTTATTACATGTATAAAAAGTCCGGTTTATGACCTTCTAGCGGTAAATATGTCAAAGGCAATTATTTTATTCAACGGTACTTAAATCTGTATAAATATATCTTATAGGTAGTAAATTTCACAAAAGGAAATAAAAATAGGTCATATTGGTATTACATGGAGTTAATCATATTGAGCATAAAGGGTTTAAAGCCTTAAAACACCACGCTGGCCAATGCGCCTTGATGAGTGGCCTAAGCCTCGTTCGTTAAACAGCAAGGTACCACGGACAGGTGAGGTCGGTTTGGTGGCTTGTGATATTGCCTTATTCCCATGTGTCGGGCGATCAGTAGTAAGATGGGATGACGTTATCAAGTTTGCAGGTTTAACTAGGATGAAATTAGGATGAGACTACTAGAGAACGACAAAATGGCGTGAACTTAAAGAAGCTTATACCCAGCAGTGGGAAAAATCAGGTAAAATAAGGCTGTGGATGATGATCATGGTTTTATAGTAGAAATGTGTTACTAACTACATGTTACTCAAATATCTAATGTCAAGAGTAAATCTTAATCCTGAAGCACAATAACATTTTTGTTTAATGTTTTAAGCTATAACGCAGTTTGAAAAATACATCCGCTCCATACGCATGTTATCAAATATCAAGGTTGCTCAATACATTATATATGTACGCTTGATATAAATGTATACTTTCAGATTTTATTTTGCAAGCAAAAGGAGAAGAGGTAGCCTTTCCTCTACATAAAGCTTCTTTCTTCTTCTTAAAGTGCCATTTCCTACTGGAGGTCAGCAATCAGCATTGCAATGCATACTTTATCAATGGCCTCTAAATAATGAACAAGTGCTCAACCCGAACCATTTGCGGAGTTTTCTAAGCCACAATGTTTTATGTCTGCCTGGTCTTCGGCATCCTTGAATCTTTCCCTGAATTATTAGCTGTAGGAGTTTATACTTGTCTCATAATATGGACCAAGTGCTACAGCTTGCGTTGTTTTACGCTGTGCAATACTTTCAATTTCTTGTCGATTTAGATAGAACAGGATGCGAAATAAGGCGTTATTTCGCACCCTGTTCTTCCATGAAATTTTCAACATTCTCCTGTAATCTTGAATGTTTGAAGGCGCTTACACTTACAGCAAGTTTAGAGTGCTAAAATATAATAGTTTTATTTATGACAAATATATTATTAAGATTCCGTTATACACTTCTTTTGCTCTTGGAAAATTGTTGTAGTTGATTGCTAATGAAATTTATTTTGTTATCTCTTATATCCAAAACTTTGAAAGCAAACAACTAACAAAAATAAACGATTTATTTAGTTCTGAAGACAAAGTCACAAACTCAATGAGCTGCCCTAAGGCCTTTCAAGTTATTTGTTTGTTTTGATATATCCGTAAGAAAGAAACTCGGTAAACGAGATTATTGTAAATAAGAAGAAAAGCTTTTATCGTTTGCTTTAAAAACAAAGAATAAAAGTAAGACCCTCAACGATGTTATGCTAAATTTAATATTAAAGTAATGTTAAAATCTAAAACTTACTTTTGATGGCTCACTTACATAGCTGTGCTCCGTAAAGTTTTGTATGGTAACATTTTCATTCTTAAATAAAGTTAAAGAGATCTCGTTTTTTCTAAATTTACTCTTCATTTCCACAGTAGCAAATGTGGCATTCCAACTAGTGTACATAAAAGTACCTCAATTCCGCATTGTGGTAGACATGAGCATATAATAGCGCCATAACTATGAGTCTGTGTGAATTAAACAGAAATGTTTGTTATTTTTTTTACTTCTATAATTCAAATGGGAATCACTTTCTTGGCACATTTGACAAATAGTATAATTTCATATACCAAAAGATACGAAATACTTACATTTATTTCGGTTAGTTTTAATTATATCCATAAAATTAACTTTATTGGGGAGTCTAACATAATCATCGTTTTATCCTGTCAGAGCGCACTGCTGAGTATAGGTCTCCCCAATAAGTTGTCGTCGAAGCACGTTTGCAAAGGTCGTCCCTCCATCTTGTGGGGGGTCGTCCGACACTGCGATGGTCAGTACGAGGCTGCCACTCGAGAACGTTTCTTCCCCAACGGTTATTTATTTATTGAAACTTTTGCACAAATTTATATGTACGCAAGTGGGCTTAATGCCTCAGGCGTAATCTAACAGTCAACCTTTGTATAGTCGTAAATAACAAGGTATATGCAGAAAACAAAAAAAAAAGATTTACACAAATCTAGGAAACAAAATTAGACAAAGTATGTAAAGTATTACCAATTCTCGTTCAATTGAAATATAAGGATATATAAGTGAATAAACCTATATATCTACATATATGACCTATATATTATATATGGTATAATATATTACAATATTATAGATAATGTTAAACGTATACATAAAATATGTACCAAAATAATACTAAATATATTGATACGTACGTAGAAATACTGTAACGATATTTTAATCAATCCGCTAACGTTTGCAGACTTTGTAATTCTTTCTAACTTCAGAAAATTTCAAGGCATCCTTATCTCCACTGGCAGCCAAATAAGAATAGATTTTACAAAGAAAAACCATTTTAAAAAAAATTGCGATGTTTTGGAATTAAGAGATGACGGTTATGCATCGAACAAAGTTCTTTATTGCCAACTGTACTGAGATATTGAATATTGAAAGACAAAAAGTCGGTGAAAGGGCATTTAAAATAGAAAAAAGACGGGTTAGACCATTTAATGATCGCCGAAAACGCAAAGGCAGCCACTGAAGTTGAGACCGATATGATGTAATATGGTCATATATTTTTTAATTGCTTTCGCTAGCAGACAAGCAGTCGGGCCACGTGTTGGAAAGTGGACACCGACGCCCATATACATTGGCAATACTGGTATCACCAACGCGCTGCCTATCGTGAGACAAAGGATGTTAAGTCTCGTTTACCAAGTAAATACGCTAGCTACAGTGCCCTTCAAACCGGAACACAGTAGTTTTTTCACACTACTTCTTAGCGGTAGAAATAGGCACCGCGGTGGTACCCATTAAGACGGTCCGCTGTAAAAAGGGGACCTACCTTTGACTGTTCGGAATAATTGTTTTAAAATATGATACCCTATAGGAATTCGATATAGACATATTGGCTGAGTCGTTGGAGTGCTTGCAGGAAATGTTGCACAGCTTAAATGAATCGTACCGACGTATTAGACCTCAGGATTAACTTGGATAAGACGAAAGTCATGTTCAACGAACACGTTCTCCTGAGTCCGGCCAATGTCGATGGTGTTACTCTCGAAGTTGTCGATAAATATGTCTACCTCGGGCACATATTGTAGTTGGGAAGACACAGCTTCAAGAGGGAAGCTGAAAGGAGGATTCAGTTGTGCTGGGCACCATTTAGGAAGCTACACCACATTCTCACGTCACCGATACCGCAGAGTTTAAAGACGAACGTCTTTACCCAAATGCGTACTTCCCATGATGAACTACAGAGTAGCATCATGGCCTCCGACTATCAGACCAGTGTTGGACTTGTGGAACAGGATATGGACAAGGATTAGCTTATCGAAGTGGCAGTGGGCCGGTCACGTGGTCCGAAGAATGGATGGCCAATGGGCCCATAAGGCTCTGGAGTGGAGGCCACGTTTAGGAAATCGGAGTGTTGGTTGACCCCCCAACCAGGTGGGATGGCGATCTCCGTGCAGTAGCCGGTTCAAGTTGGCAGCGAGTTGCAGGAAATCGGCCGTCTTGGCGTTCATTTAAAAAGGCCTATGTCCAGCAGTGGACTGATAGAGGCTGATTATGATGATGATGATGACTTGTATACATTGAGAACAAAATTGTGTATAATATTAAAAAATAACATTTGGGTTAACGATAATTACTAATTATATCATGAAAAAGTCTAAAATCTATGAGTTAACGTTTAATAACATTCATAAATAAAGTGTATAGATGATGTTTGTTTTATTTCCACATGTCATATACTGTCAAACGTTATGCCGAAACCGATTCATAGGTTTTATTTAAATTTTAATTAAAACCAGAGTACACAATGGAATAACTACAAAATCGTAAATAGTGTGAAATATCAAGATTACACAGAAAACTGTCAAATATTCAGGAAAAAATCTATCATTTATAGCTTATTCTTACTGGCAGCTATAAGAAGGTTTGGCAGTTCAGTGAACTCTGAATCCTGTAATTTTTGCGCCTCGACAGTTATAAGGAATTTTCAGTATTTAAATAAAGATTAAATTAATAGAAACGTGATACTGATACCAATTTTGTTTCGATTTACTACATATGATTCCCGTTTAAATGTAATAAAATGATCTATACTAATTTTATAAAAAGGAAAAATTTGTATTTTTATGTAAATGTTTGAGATAAAAGAACCCAAAAATTACTATGATGGTTCAATATATTATTTCACTATGAAAAGTTACATACACCTTGAGGTACATTGGCCACGAGAAAATCCATTTCAGAAATATATATAAATAACTCGGGCAGAACCATTTAGATTTAATTCTGTTTAAGTCCTTGCTATATATATATATATATATATATATATACTTAGAAACAATAAGAACATTACTTTCTGTTGAAATATTATTTATCTTTTTGCCCATAAATACCTATTCTTAATATAATACTTTTTTAACCTTTTGTATCTGTAGTATCTATAAACTTCAGCTGGACGAATAAATAAACTCTTTTGGCATTTGTGCCAACACTTGAGGATTTTTTCCCTGCTGAACAGTAATAATCGATAGGTGTGATGCTTATGGCAGAATAGTAAGACTTTCGAGGCCAACTGTTGTACCATCGTGGTGGTATAGTTGAATGCATGCAGGCTGGCTAAACCACCTAGAAGACAAGTGGCACCTCCCAGTAAAAGGAGTAAGTCTAGCCGCAAAGGCTCTAAGCTGGCTAGTATAAACCGCTTCCAATGACTCCCTGAGGGTCGAGGTTGGTAGGCGTATAACTTGTCCTCCGCATCAAGAAGAAGAAAACATATAACATTTTACTATCTTAAGTTACTTATAATAATACAGTATACTTAGATAAAAGGAATAAATCCATGTATAGTGCAAAATCCCATCTCTTTTTAAATTATATCTATAAACATAACACCATCTAACATTTTAAACTATCTCATATATAAACTTTTAGGAACTTGAGTAGTACATCACGTTAAGAAATGTAAAACAATCTACTACTAAAATGGTACATACTTTAATTGCCAAAACTTTTTCCTGTTTCTTTACTGCTTGTTCGTTCGAAAAATTAAACCGACAGCAATAAATTATTTCAAGGAGCACTACTCTTTCCTTTTCTCTATCAAACGTGTAAATTGCTTTAGAAAAGCTTAAAAATAGAATTTAAAATACATTTAATTGTTCCTTTCGTTACTAGTGTGCATTGTTATACTAAATAAGGAAGTAATTAAATAAAGCAAAAAAAATCAATTAGGAAGGTTTTTTAACTTTCGAAAGAAGTAACCGAACAAAAATAAATAAACCAATTTGCAATTTTGGTTTTAAAATAACTTTACTTTATATCATAAAGTTTTCCATTAAATATATTTCTAGAAAATATGTTTTACGCATTTTTTTATAATTGTCTGTCAACATTTGAGGAAATTAGTTTATTCATTTGGCCTCCTAAAACAAATATAGAAATAATTTGCTAAATCAGTTTCTTTGTATTCAAATATATTAGCCCAACTTGGCTTAATTTAACCCGATAAGAATAGAAGTAAACTCATTAAATAGGAACTGTTTCTCGACTTGATTATCTTTGCGTTTATTACTGTAAAGATAAAATACATTTTGTAAAATGCTTTTCGACCGACTTCTAAAAAGGGTGCTCAATTGGAGCGACGTTTTTTTTTATTTTTATATATGTTACTTTTTATGCACTCCTGGTGCTTAGATTTTTATTCTATCAAATTTAGTTTTATAGGAAAGATTGGGGTTCCCATTGGTCAAGTTTTTATTATTCTATTAAAAGTAGTTAAATAGAATATGAGAAATAAAAAACTACGACACCATGATTCTGGTCTCGTGAGATTGATTACAAACCGACCAAACCGAAAAGATGGACTAAAAACAAGCTTCCACATAATTGAACAACTAATTGGTCTATGTTTTGAATAACTCACGATAAGCATTTTAACTAAACATTTAAATAATTGCAATCAGGCACATTCAAAGTTTATTTAGGATAATACAGGTTAAGTTAATATCAAAGTTATTCATTTAAAAATCTTTCTATATTACATGAACATTGGACAATATTTTGATGAAATGAATACCTTAAAACTTATCAGAGATTTGAAATACGGTGGCAAAAAACGCGAACCAATTTCGTACGGAACCTGCTTATACTGCGTAAAACAGTTATACGCTGCTAGATGTCAGGTCATATATTTTGTTAAAATTTCACTTGTTGCCAATAAAGTACATTTACTATATTCAAAGACTTTGCATAAGATTACCTTGAATCATCAAGCAGTATTTGTTTACAATTCATAATTATTTTACAGAAAATAAATGGGATGCATCACCACAGCGCCTATTTATGTAGTCAAACAAGTGTAAAGGTACTAGAAAATACATATAAGTTTAAATAATACTTTGATGTTTATTATTTATATTAAGTTCCATTTTATTATTTCTAAACCTGTAAAGACCTTCAAAAGAAAATGCCATGCAGACAAATAACATTTATTTCAACAAACAATTGATTAAGTGTATCGGTCAGAATAATCACAATGCTATGGTAAATTTTCAGTTAAAACACTATCTAAACATCCTACACTGACATCTAATTGTAGGTCGATGAGTGGGTTTAGAACGACATACCTTACGTTTTGATTAATATCAGCGCCACTTTTTGACTTAATTGATTAACGTCAACTTGAAACTCTTTAGTTTAATAAAAGATGAATAGCTCTGCCTTTCTGTATCAGATCCATATAAATAGGAATTGACACACAAATGCGTACTTATACACGTTTAACAGTAATGACCGCCAATATTAATCTGTATCAAGGACATTTATTACAAGAGATATAAATTTCAGCATGCCCAAAAAGTGCCAATCATTTCATCCCTATGCCTCCTAGCTGTGAATCGGCGTGTGCTAAACCGGTCGTGGGTTCAATCCTGCGGGGACGCCAAATTTCATTGTTGTTTCCTGTTGGTTAGGCAATTTGGGCCGATCACCCAATTGTCTGAAAAGTAGATGATCCATGCCGTCGGATGGCAGTAAAAATCGGTCCACCACCAACCCGCATTGGACCGGTGGTGGGATACAGTCAAACCCTAATGGATAAGTGTATTAGGAGCCTATGTCCAGCAGTGGACTAACAAGGCTGATGATGTGATGGATTCATCCCTATAAATTTAAATTCTTCAGTCTTTAATGCAATTAAAGATTTAAAAACATCCTTTGATATTGACAAAACTAAAAAAACACGAATTTGTCGTGTTTTTTTAAAAGAGTTTTTAAGTTCTAACAATAATTTGTAAATTTATTTTTAAAATTGGTAAAATTAAAATATTTTGCCATTATCATTTATAATTTGTAAAAGCTCAGATAGTATAGTAAAATAACTGTAAGTTGGTTGTTGAAATTCATTATCATCAAGAATATATTTTTTTTTGGATTGGCGAGAAATATTTTATTGAAAACAGGTTCAATTATTATTCAGCATGTTGAATACATGTATTACCTGGTCATTTAAATAAAATGATTCTCCTATAAATATCATCACAATAGTTACATTCAGAACTTTCCATTTAATTTGAATCATAAAGCATTATTAAATATGATATTTCAAAATATTTATTGGCTTAATTTGATTTGTTACAAATAAGTATTTAGCAAATCAAATTACTAGAAAAAACTGCCTCCATAGCCCTAGTGGTATGGCGTGTTTAAAACCGAGGTAATGGGTTCCGAATCCTGCGGGACTCAACAAATTTTATTATTGTTTCAGTTTGGTTAGGCAATTTGGGCCGATCACCCAATTGTCTGGAATAAGATGATCAATGCGTCGGATGGGCATAAAAGTGGTCACCATCAACCAGCAATGGACAACTGGTGGGTGGGATAAGGGCTAAAACCTGCGAATTAGGGGAGGCCGTCAGCAGTGGACTTGTGGGCTGATTGATGATGAATCAAATTTGTAAATATCCATAGATTTATCACAAGTTATTTGTTATGAAAATTATACCTTATAATATTGTGTGTTAATTAAATATAATGAAAAGAAACTAGTTCTATATAATAAAAATTTCAACATACGCTTTTAATTTAGACACTAGAATTTTTAAATATTTTCTATAATTCTGTATTGGAAAAATAACAAGAAAATGTAAAATTTTAAAAGAACATTTTAATTTATTTTAATTTTAATTTAATAATAGATACATTTAGGATATTTGCTTTAGTTAATACACACTTTGTTTATTTATTCTTACTATTGATATGTAAGTTTGTCCAAATATTTTTTATATATGAAATTTTATGACTACTTTCGGCAAATATTGAACAAATAATAAAGTGCCATAATCTAGTGTAAAAAATTCTTAGCTGCATTGACAGTGACAATCAAAAGCATAACAACTCCGAAAGCGGTTTGTTTGCCATAATCCTGAACTGACAGTTTCAGTTAAATTATTTCTATTGTTTACGAGATATTATACTTTATTAAATAAAGTCACCCGTGACCACGACCGCTAAATTTTGGAAACGTCAGGAATTTAAAATGTAAAATAAACCGATAAAATCCGTAAAGTCATTTTATTTAATGTTTCCAGTCCATTTAGCGTCGGAGTTCTATCAACGTAACATATGACATAACTCATTCAGGTTTTCTTTTGTTTCTTTGGTCGTAGATTTTAGATGCTTTTAAAAATTCACAAACTTTAGTTAACCATAATAACAAATTAATGTAAATATAGTCACCCATAATAACGAAACGGTGTTGTACTTAGGGATGTTACAGTCAACGTTACAGTAATTGGTATCTGGATGGCAACTCATCAGTAAGAACGATAAATGTTGACTATTTGCAACGGAAAATTTCTTCCACTAAACAAATTAGTTAAACGAAAATGCTTTTTTGATTGGTATAGTAAAATCTGGTTATTTATCACATTTACCAAGAAAAAAGCGTGTCAGTTAAATACGGTTTCTAAAGGATACTTTATCGCTTGAGTAGATCTAATGAAGATATCTTGACAACAGAGTTTCACGTGCTTACTTTGAACCGTGTACTTGCTTTGACGAGCGGACTTTTCTTAATGACAAGGAAAAACATAGACATTAGTGTTTAACAGCACATATTGTCCTCAAAAGTATGACACAAAGTTTTACACCAGTACTTGATTTTTACTCATAAACCATAAACTATATACAAATATCAATACTAAATATACTGCTCCATACAAAATTTCTATAACTTATTAAAATAATAATTTCTATAATCTCAGTTTTCACGAGAGGTTTATATATTTATGTTTGTCTTATTTTTAATTTGCATCACTTCCTTGTAGTTAGTTATGTTTGATAACGATTAACCGAATTTGCATGTAAATTAAATTACTTATGGATTATACGACTGAATCTTAATCAACACATCAAAATTATAAACGGCCTGTGTCATGGGTGTTTGTCTTTTGTATTATGAAATTGTTCTGTTGAACCACGTTATGTTTGAGTAAATATTTTTTTTTTTCAATATAAAAGCATTTAAGATAAGTCTGTAGTTTTCGCAAAGTCATATATTATCAAATATATTCTACTAGCATTATTAATATTCTCTAGTTCAGCCGTGAAACGCTCCTTGTCGCAAATCCGATGTGCTCTAATAAATTCTACATCTACTAAAACGTTGCAAGCAAAAATATGTGTAAAGCTTTTAAACATCTATTTTTTAACCTTATGTCATGTCATTGATTCGTTAAATTAGTAGTTCATATTTTAGTTACTGATGTTATTGCATTCATAATTTAGAAATGTTGCAGACTTCAACGTATAAAATAAGATTCTTTCACTGTATCTTAATTTAATATTTTAACATGTTCATAACATACTGCCTCGAAAGTTATTCGAATGCCAATAGCTTTTAGATCTACGTTGATTGAAACGCTGAGCATCGATGAAGTTTGCCTTCAATTTAATTGTAAGGTAAGATATTTGTATACAAATTTATTACAAGTTCTGCATAGCAATAAACCAAATGTTGTAATCATTTCTGAAATCCTTATAGTTTTGATGTAGGTAAAAGCTGTGAGTAACATACTTTACTATTATGACACCTGTAAAAGGTGGTAAAAATCTGCCATCATACTGTTTACACTCATTATACTGTAAACTGTCTTGTTAATTTCCCGGTTTTAGAAAACACAATTCTCAGTGTCAACGCTAATAATAATGTGAATATTAAAATGGAAAATACAGAAATTGTTTCAAATGTAAAAAAATAACTTTAAAATTAAGAAAACAGATTTAAACTTTAGAGTTTAAATCTGTTTTCTTAGTTTAAAAATATGAGTAATAGGCTCATTAAAACAATTCATTTTGCAATACGTTATTTATAATAAAAAATAGTTTTCGTGTATATCACAATATTTATCCAAGAGTAAGGGCTTCCTAGGTTAGGCCATACTTAAGCTTGGTGATTGATAATACATTGAAAATATGACACTGGGGCACCGAAGCGCGGATCTCGATCGCTAATCGCTCAATTATAGCTGTCATTCTGGTTATTACTATTAATCATGAAAGAAGAACAAAGGCAAACAAAGATTACACTTTTTAAAGATTATAGGTACTCTACTATTGTTTGAACCGTAATAGTAGTTACAAGTGGTGTAATCATTGACTTTATTAGTTACAGTGAGTTATTTTAACTCAATTTTATATATATCACATTAATTGCATGTTTGTCGTGATAAGAAACCGCATTTTTTGCAGACAAAATTTATTTAAAAAAGACATAAGTCATATGATGTCTCTATTAAATAAATTTGCAAAAGTAGCTAAATGACAAGTTCGTACGGCATTTTTCAATTATCCAAGAAGACCTTCTATAAGCAGTGCAAAAAATGCTTAACCTCATGTCCTAGATTAATGTCAAAAAGAGCACGTATTAAATGAGATTATCTTATTACAAACATTAAACGTTCTGCTGAGCATTCGTGTGTCCCCTTATTAAAAGTAAAACGTTTGATGAATAGCTCTTCGAAATTGAGTCTTCTGTTATAGACGAAGAACTTTATTATTGATATCGTTACAAAATTTAAAAAAATGTAAATTGATGTATGGGTACATCGACAAGTTGTAACGAGTTTTATTGTGTAGTTATTTAATAAATAGTCCTTAATTATTATCATATAATCCTACTATATGAATATAGAGGTTTCCTGTAAAAGATTGTGCACCTACTAAGATTTCTCTCTTGCACAATGCATCAGGCAATTAGTCCGCCAATGCGAAACTCTTTTCACAATTTCTCACGATTGCTCTGGAACTGGTTCTAATTTAATGTTTTACCATTAATACGTGCTTCTTCTCCTTTCAAGGCCCAATTTTGCTATTCTTTCGATTGCATAATTACACTCAAGAAAAAAAACCGAAAACAGAAATATTAGGGTTTCCGTTTCGTGTACTAAAAATAGAGGTAAAATATAGGGAGGATTAAACACAAATACCTTATTGGCAGTATATACAATATACACTTCATTACATGTACCTCAGCATGTTCACCCACAAACAGTATATTTTATAGATATAAGGTTAAGTATGTTCTTATTTGTGATATTGTAAATATTTATCTTGACTGAAAATGTTGTTGGTTTACTTATATGTACTTTAATTTTAATGCAATTCAAATTTAAAAACATCATTTTGATGTTAAATACAGTAAACTTAATCTCCCTAAACTTTCTTTTTTAAATCCAAAAACTTAAAAAATATCATGATATATTAAAAGAGTTTTTAAGTTTTAACAAAACATTTATAATTTGTAAAAGTTCAAACAGTATAATAAAATAACTGTTAGTTAGTTGTTGACTTTCATTATCATCAAGTATATAAAATTTGTATTTTGGGCTCGTAAGAAATATTTTATTGAAAACATAACGAGGTTCAATTATTATTCAACATGTTTAATATCTCCTGGTGATTTAAATAAAATGATTCTACTGTAAATTTAATAAAATATCATTCAGAGCTTTTGAGTTTATTTTGAATCATAAAGCATTATGAGAAATATCTCTATAAGTAAGCCAATAAATATTTTTGAGATATCGTAATGTCTCAAAAATATTTATTAATTTAAATCTGAATTACGACATGAGAAATTTAGTAAATCAAATTAGTCACTTTTTAATTTTCAAAAGTTTAACAAACTATAGTTAAGGCAAAATAAACTAGGAATCTATGTATACATAGTCACCCATAACAACGAAGCGGTATTGCACCTACGGTGTTACTAGATGCTAGATGCATGATTGCTAGATGGCAATTCATCAGTAACGTAGTTGTTGGCTATGTTGCAGAGGAATAGAATTTTTTCAACTAATCCGAATTAGTTTAACGAAAATGCTATATTTGATTGCGTTGGAAGCCCGACATACATAGTAAAATCTGTTTTATCACATTTACTCAAGAAAAAAGCGTTCAAGTTGCACTCAGCTTCTACGAGGATACTTTATCGCTCGGTGAGCCCTAATGAAGATGAATCTTAGCTAAACTGAGATTTCACGTGCACTTGAACCGTGTCACATGCTTTGACTGTAGTGGACATTTCTTAACCCTTTCAAACCTTGTGTACAACAATCGTAACACATATAAAATAAAAAATAAATTAAAGTAATAATTTCACATTATATGCAACTAAAAATGGTTTGATGTTCGTTATTTGACATATTAAACTCTGAAAACGATACTCCAACTCCATCTTTAGCGTTAAATGATATTTTTGCAATAAATAGTTATTATAAGTTAAATGATCGTTTTATATACCTACATGTTGTTGGTTTTAGTTTATTTTTGTACCAATTTTCGTGATTTTTTAATTTGTATACAACAGGCGCATACGATGTGTTTCTAAAATAAATTTTATGTTATTGCATAGTGTGATGTTGTTGTTTAGAATGTTACAAATTGTGTTAATACTATTTTCAGATAAGAAATTATCAAAATGTATTCGCGCGACGCTATTAGTGTAATGGAAGAAGGTTGCCCCTCTGATTTAGTATTATCATCTGATGACGAATGACTATTAGTGCCTGCGTCTGAACGGGAGCTACGATGTATCCGAGTGGGAGCAGATGTTATCAACTGGAAACAACGAGAAATATTCTCTCCAGCTTTCGATGATGATGATGATGATGAAAATGCTGGCTCATTGTGGGTTAAAATGATTGATAATTATTTACCAGTAGTTTTTACACCTAAAGAATTTTACAGAATAAAGTAAAAGAAGTTTTAGGTGGAGAAAAGGAAATGTTAACAAAATTTCACCACGTTTCCACCATATACCCATTGTAATCCCAGGTTGAAAGCCCAGGATGATTAAACGATCGTGCCTAAACTCACAAGTTACTATATGACGTTGACATATGATATTCCATGAAGTTTATCGTAGTTCCATACGAAAAACAGGTTCCAAGGAACGAGGCGGCCAATGAAAAAAAAACGATATTGTTACCTTTGGCGTCTGTTGACCCGTAGGTCTTTTGCAAAATTAAACGATGGGTAAAGAACCCGCCCGTAGAAGGCTTTCAAACATTTAGAGACCAAAGAACCCCAAAGCTAATTACTGGTTTTTGATTTTGCCCACGATGACGGATTGAAAATGATGGGATCCAAGGGAAACCCGAACATATATAAAATTTATATTTTTATAAGTTTGTAAAGATATCAATAATGAATTTACTTTTGTTAAAGCAAAAAAAAAAACAGAAAAAGCAAGTTAAAGCCCAAATTTTATAAGTAAGAAACAAGAAAGTTCAAAAAAACATTTCACTTTGTAAAAAAAATTTTAATACGATTACTTGGAATAAATCATTCATTCAGTTCGGCGGCTTTTGTTGATTTCGCCAACGTCAAGTTTTAGACTGAAAGTAAAGGTTTCGTAAATGAAAATGTTAAAAAGAATTGATTATGGGTTGAGAAACCACCAAATAGTTTCGGATGTATCTAAAAAAAAAAGAGACAAATAAACACAGGTTATTTTAAGAGACAAACAAACTAAAGAATTTTTTTAATATAAAACAAAAAATATAACAAATGGGGAACAAATAGGATAAAAAAAGTGCCGGAATTTGGGAGGGAGGGTTTAAGAGAAGGGTCTGTTAAAATTGAAAAATATGGGTCAGTGTTTCTTCCAGTCCAATTCCAGAGGGAGTGTTTTTATTTGTAGCTTTGCAAGATGAAGGGTAAAGATACTGCATTGCCGGCGGGCCCCTGTCTTTCGCAGATGATTGGGCCCGTTTTAAAAAAGGCAAACCAGGCAGAGGAATATTATATGGTACTTTGTTGTACCAGCATTGCCAATATTTGTTCCGATAGAAGAGGGATTTGAAGGCAAAATCATTTGAAAACTTGTGGTCCATGATCCGTTTTTTTGGGTCTTTGGTAAAGCCACTTATTGATAATCCCACCGCCCCAATCGGCCGAACCAAATTAATATCTTTAGAGACACCTAAGAGGACCCTTTGATTTTCAAAGTGGGGAAACCCTTTGTTTAATTTAAAATTGATTAGGCGCCTGTGGCCTGGCAGTGAGAATAAAGGTTTTTTAAATTTTGGACTCAATAAAAGTGAGCCCAGGTTGGATTCACCAAAATTTATGTTTAGGGGAATTTATAATTTTTATCACTTTTACTTGGGTTCCAAACAGCAGTACCGAACAACCTTTAGACAACTTTAAAGCATCAGTGTAGATCACCAATCAGGCCAATGTTAAAATGTTTGATTAATGGAAGAAAACAGGAGTTTTTATCAAACCAATATCCAGGGAAATTTGAGGTTTAAAAATGGGACAAAAGGTGTTTCAAGAGAGGTTAATGAAATTAAGGACAAAAAGATAAGATAAGTGAAAACTTTTGAACAGGCAAGAATTTTTGGAACCAGTATTTATTTGAAGAGATAAAATTGGAAGACTGCGTAGAAATAAGGGGGAAGATTAAAACCTTTTAAGGGAATCGGTCGATAAAATATTGCCTAGATAAATGACCCACACCCAGAAAGAGCATTTAGTGGGATTTCCAGGCAAATTTACAAGGCAAAGGGGGTAAGGGATTTTTGGTTCCAGTGGAAACATGCAACAAAGGCTCAAGGGCATTTAGAGTTTCAGTTGGGCGCCCCAAGGCCGATGAACAATATGTTCATGTTTTTCACATTTTTAATTAATGTTAAATTATTTGCAACCAGAATCTGGGAATCTAAAACTAGAAATTTCTTGTCAACCAAGAAATTTTATCCCAGAAAATTGGAACATCCGGGGGATTCATGAAAAAAACAAAAGCTTTTTACTAACAGAAACCGTCCATGGTTTCCCCTTCATGGAGAAGCAAATAGAGAATTACAGGGAGACTTCAATTTTTTAACAGAACAAAAGAGCCAAGTCATCCAAATAAGATTTGACAAAATGAATTTACTGAAAGCTCAGACTTGTGTAAATTCGTAAAATGGATAACATGAGCCTTGGGGCCCTTTCCATGTCTGTCTCCGGAAATAAAGAGGAAAACAAGGTACGGATCAGGGCTTGGGAGTTAAGTTATATTTAAACTTCAGGAATACCGGGAATTTTTCTGCCGGAAATTGGAAGAAGTTCATTCAAAAACATCTAAAAAATACCCTACCAAAGACTTACTTCCAGAGAAGGAAATGCTTGCAGTAAATTGCAAGGCTTAATGTACTAAAACTTTTGAAAGCCATTGGGATTTAAATTGTTGTTTTCGCCTGACTATCCATTCCAAGGATTTTTATCAAATGTTCTTAAATACCATTGAAAGAGAGCTACGGGCGAAGCTGGACGGTCAGAGTTTCCAGGGTTTTAAGAAGGGGATTACCGGTTTTCCACCGGAACAGCCAGTTGAAAATATTGTTTAGGATGGAAAGAAAACCTGTTTGGAAGGCTCTTACTTTGAAGAAATGGAATATCAATACCTGGGGATGAGCAAAAGACCCTGATAACCAAGAAATTTTTCCCAAGAGAAAGGGGCCCTGAAAGGTTAAGGTTAAGGTTAAAAATGGTAATGGAAACGGGACCACTGTTTTGGAAATTAAATTTTAGGAGGGGGAAAGGTTAACTTTGGAAAGACAAGGGTCAGGGGCCAAAAAGATAGAAATGGTCACTTCCTGTGGGGAAAATCCAGGAGACAGAGGAGAAAGGGGTAAGTAGGTCAACTGCAGCATTGGGTTTGGGGAGAGATCAAAGAGTTGGAGACCCATTGTTTAAAACACAGATCTAATTCATCCAAGAGATCGAGGGAAAGGGGAATTGGCATCCATAATAACGGCCCCAGGAAGGTATGGGTGAATATTAAAATCACCTAGGATAAGTATAGGAGAAGGAAGACCAATTATGATATGTTTTAACCAGAGAGGAAAGAGGATTAGGATCAGGAGTACCAAAAGAGGAAAGAAAATATTTGTGCTCTAAAGCAACCCAAAATCCATTACTGTGGGAAGGGAGATCTATTTGGTAAAATAATTGTTCCTAGAAACCAAAATAGCCAAGCCAGCATAAAACCGTTCAACCCATCATCCCGAAGACATGAGAGCCCAAATCCCAAAGATGGACCCAGACTTAACCACGTCTCCTGGACCGAAAGACAGAGGTTGGTATTTATTAATAAGGTAATGATATCATTTTTTTTTATGACGAATACTATGGCAATTCCATTGAAGGATGTTTAGAACTTTAATGGTTTTGTTAAGCTGAGGTTTAGATAAACATTGTACGGTGGTTGGGGTCTCAAACCGGAAACTATATTTATAATTGTTGAAAGGAAAGGTCTAAGAAGGTTTTTTATTAGAGAAATATTTTTTAGGGAAACATTCCCATTAGGGACTAAAAGAAGGTGCTAGTAACGCCTGATGGGCTTTTGTCCATAACCCTGAGCTTGATGAGGGGGTTTGGAGAAGGTTTCTGAGAGAAGAAATGTACGACGGTAGGAAATATTATTTTTGATGGGGTTTTGAAGGGAGGAGAGGATGCCTCTGGGAAAGGATTGGTGTGGGATGAAACTGGGGCGGGGATTGGGAAATATCAGCAAAAATTTCCCTCACTAAATTAAATCAACCACAAACTTCTGAGTAAGATATATTTTCCGAGACATTAATTACCCAATGGACTTCGTCTGGAATGTTCAGGGCACTTATCAGTTGCTTTTTAGGAACTTAAGATTACGTGGGAATATTAGATTGGTTTGTACACTTTGGTCCTGCATGAGGTTTGCACAAAAAAACACCCTCTTTTGATCGAATTGGAGCCACATGCCCAAATCTACAACATTTTGGCCTTTGAATTTTTGGAATTTATGTTTGGACTGGGAAGAGCAGTGTAAAAACAATAAACTTTTTTCTGGTAGCTTTTGACCAATAAATGTTAAAACAACTGATGGGTCGGGTCCAAATAGCTGTATTGTTTTCCACGGATTTTCTATTAAGCGTGCTCTAATAACACTACCAAAACATTCAGGTACTTCGATGGACTGAAACTGATTCCTCTAAAGTCCATTCAACTGGAACATCTCTACAATACCATGCAGGGTTACATTATAAGAAGGAATAATGGCATCATACTTACCTGCAACAAGTCCGGAATGATCTAAAAATAGGTTAGCGGCCTCAGCAGATTTAAATTCCACTGAGACACGATTACGGCCAATCGTTTAACACCATCACTTAACAATACCCTTAATTTCATTGTGATGTAAGTGACCGAACTTAATTGGTCTTAATGTAGTACTAGAAGAGGTTCACAGTCTTTACTCATGGACCAAAAAGGGGCAACGTCTAGATCGAGTATCGCTTTTGGAGCCTTCATATTGAGGTAAAGTAAGGTTGACTGGATGGAGCGACTGCTTGAGCAACTGTGTTTTTTTAAAGTTGAGAGGAATCAGGAGTAACAGCAGTCTGTCTTTTCCTTAAATTAGGTGTAGGATCGGTAATCATAGGGTTGAATTGGAATGAGGAACTATGTTTGTAACATAACCTCCCCGGATCGGGGTAACCTCAACCATACTATCAAAATAATACTTAAATAGGACAACTACAATATCTAAATATCAACACACACACAATACTAGATAATCAACAGAAAAAACAGAAAAAGTACAATAAAACGTTGAAATTACGAAAAACTTGTGTCAAGCACTCAACCATAGAGCAGAGTCCATTAATCTATTAGGCTGGTTAAGTTTTTATTGCACTGCTTTAGAAAATAAAAGGTCAAAACGTAAATACTAAATATATATATATATATTTATATATATATAAACCTTCTCTGTAATAATTGGAATGATATCGGACAAAAACTTTGTCATTTACCTACTCTTACAATTTTATTGAGACATTATTTAATAGAGACATCATATCAATTATGATGTCTCTATTTAAATAAATTTTGTCTGCAACCAATGTAATCCTAATATATATTTTTTATACAACACATTTCGATTTTTTTAACTTCAAACACGTTATTTATTTGTTCTATATAAAATCGAGTTAAAACAACCCACTGTAACATTCATTAACTAATAAAGTCAATGATTAAACTACTTGTAACTCTAGGTTATATATTTTTTCAAACATACATTTACTATATACGTTTGCCTTAGTTCTTTTACTAATTTTTAAAGCAGTTGGGGTGGTTCGGAGATGACACTAATTTTGCCGGTTTCGTCAATTTTACTTAATATTTATGTTCTCAAGCAATAGACTTAGGGCCACCAGCCACCCAAACCATTCAAATTTTGTTAACTTATTTATTAGTTCATTCTATTCTTATTCTTTAAATAATAAGCCAAACAAACTTTACATTAAGGTTGAGAGAAAATAAAGTTATAGTAAGAAATTAAAGAAAGAAATGCAGATCCTATAAATTCTACATCTATTAAAACGTTGCAAGCAAAAAATATGTAAAGTATTGAACATATATTTTAATATGATTTATCATCTTTTACTTTATTTCATGTCTATGTTCTAGTAACTGATATTTTTGCAATAAATATTGAGAAATCTTGCAGACTTCATCTATAAAATAAGATTCGTTCACGGAATCTAAATTTAATATTCTAACATATTCATAAATACTTCCTCGAAAGTTATTCAAATGCCAATAGCTTTTAGATACTACGTTGATTGAAACGCTGAACTATGAAGTTTGTCTTTAATGTAGGTTTAAGGTAAGATATTTGTACACAAATTTAATACAAGTTCTGCATACCAATACATTATATGTTTTAAACATTCTTAAAATATTTCAAAAGTTGATGTAGTTAAAAACTGTGAGTTAAAAGTTATATGAACTATTATGTCACCTAATAGTGGTAAAAGTAGCCTACACTAATATACATATAGGCTAGGCGTATAATACTGTAAACTGTCTTGTTAATTCCTCGTTTTGAGAAAAACTACTATTCTCGATTTCAACGCTAATTATTTTGATTTAAAAATGGTCGTAATGGTGATTTGTAATTCATTAAAAATATGACACTGGGGCACCTAAACGCGGATCTCAATCGCTAATCGCTCAATTATTGATGTCATACTGTATTACTACAAAATATTAAAGATGAACTAAGGCAGATAAAGCCTGCTCTTTATCTACCTTAGTTCTTACATAATTGGTATTACATTAAGATTTAAATAATACTAGTATACAAGTGTCCATACATATATACTTGTATATAACCTTGACTTAAGTCTTTTAATCATTGGCTTTATTAGTTAATGAATTACAGTGGGTTATTTTAACTTACCCCTCGAACAAGTTATCGCTTTGTCGTAGCGGTGGGGTTCAGTACCTGCGGCTCAGGCCAGCCGCGGCAAAGCTAAAAGAAATCTGGCCGCCTGAAGAGAAGTAGGCCGTGGAGGAGGCTCCTCTAAAGTGGCTGGAAAGGCAGGTTCGAATTCGCCTTAGAAGGTGCAGCGGAAGGCGAAGAGTAAACTATAAATCACTATATAAATACACTATATATACTAATTTAACAATTTTAAAAGATAGTATTCAATCCTAAACATCGGTTACACAATGATTTATAGTACGGATAAATATGTAACGAAATTGTGTAAATGAAGTGTTTACCGGCTGGGTCGTAAATTATATAAGCAATTATAAAGGGATTAGTAAAGCCGACATAAATAGAACATTACCTTGTTTGCGCCAACCCTAATGACGGGATTTTGCAAATAAATAGCCCTTAATTGTTATGAAATGGGGTGAGTTTTCGTTGATTAAGGCGTTATTTTTAAATTACGCTCCAACAATATTTTAATGATCTGCACGAAGAAGAATTTAATGTATTTTACGCTTAAATTACTGAATATATAATATATATTCCCCTAAATAATCCCTAAAGAAAAATATATGCGAGACTATAATACAATTATTTGGCATATTATTGCTTAGCAGCGCATTCATCTTGTTCCCTTTTTAAAAGAAGTTGGAATAATATCCTGTATAATGCCTAATGTAATGTATTGATGCCTGCATGTGTTGAGTTGTCAAATATTCTTGATGACAAGCTTTGTCAAGCTGTTTTTAGAGGTTGTGATTTATTTTACAAATAATTATAACATATATAAAAAATAACAAAAGAAATAACGCAAATAATTTTTGGAATAAGTTAAGAGCAACCAAATAAAAATTATCATCTTTTCCTTACACCATGTAATGATGTATAGGTGTCAAGTAATAGGGAAATCGGGAAATTGTCAGCACTTAACTTTTTTCTTATGTTTGCGCAGAAGAAAATATTCAAAATGTATCTGAAATAAATGCACCTGATATACTACTTATTCAATTAAATAAAGCAATTTTTAATAAATCTAATGTCCTTAAAAAAATAAAGAGCCTTGATATTCAAAAAGGCGCTCTTATTTAAAATTACTCTTCAGTAAGTCGAGTTTTTCCTGATAAACTAAACTGACAAAAAACTAAACTACAAAACCAAAGACGTATCTATAAATGTCTACCATTATCTAACCTTAAATAATTCTAATTAAAATTTTACAGCAATATACTGTGTGATTTCTTGCAAGGTTTGTAAAAAAAAATTACCGAAGAAAGCAATCTTGTTCACTTTATATCAGAAGTGGCAGGGGTAGTTGATAAAGAGTCCATAGTTGACGCTATTTACACCAATATGTCTAAAGTATTTGACAAAGTCAAGCATGCAATATTTACAACCAAATTAAGTAGATTTGGTATGTATTAAGCATGAACTAATTAGTTCATATCCTATCTCTATAATTGTCCTGAAATTGTGGTTGTCAACGGATCACAAACTCAGTCCGACTTCGCTAAATCAGCCGTACCTCTGGGCTCTCATTTGAATCCTATCCTATTTCTTACATCATAGTCAAATTTACGTTTTTACTTATTTTGCTGCCCAAGAGACATTTTAATACTTCGAGATGTTACAACTACTATTATGAATTGGTTCAATGCAAACAGTATGGTTCTTAATATAGGTAAATGTTATTACATTTCCTTAAAAATCCTTTACAAAAATTTTGTGCTTACCATTTTCGAACTGGAATCCGTAGTATGGACTCCAATGTATGCGGTTCCTTCTCAACGAAATAAAATAATCCAACACAATTTTTTTATTATTTTGGGTAGACAGCTATATGACTTAAATATTTTAAAACATGTATTATAAAAAATATTTCTAATTTATGCTTTCTACTTAAGATTATTAATAGATATGACTTATGTTTAACATTACTTAAAACGATTGGCATTGCGTTTAAGCACCCAGGATTTCGCATGAGTAAACTAATCAGGGACACATACCGAACCAATTTGCGACTATATCATCCTCTGCCTAGAACCCTGAGCAACTACAATAAAACGTATGTTAGAGTATCAAAACTAGATAATTTTAACGATTTATTAAATGTTTTAAAAAAATTGCAATAATTTCTCGGCTGATATAAAAATATATATTTTTCTCCAGTATTTACTCTTAGTGTGCATTCTAAATACATTATCAGATGTTATTTTTTGTTTTAATACATTATTATTATTAAATACATTCGCATAGGTTTGTATATATTAATGAACCTGTAACACGAATATTTCATGCAAAATTTTAGAAATATGTTATATGATGTCGGTGTACCTATTTTAATAAGTACGTTAGAAGTAAAAACTCGTAATAAATACTAGCTATTCGTCGAAAAATATTTTCTGCAACTCAATTAAAGAAATTACGAAAACAAACAAAATAGAAGAAAACTTACGCTAAAACGAGATCACTTAAAATAATACTATGAGTAGGCACTATTCTAAGCGAATGCCTTGCACAAGAAACGAAAAATCCAATTTAGCGCTACACAGTAGCAGTAATCTAATAGTAGAAAGCTCTTTAAATGTGATATAAAATCGTGGGCAAGTTAAAGTTTTTCCACTTTTTCTTTGATTGTCAAAAATTGTGTAGTAAAAATATATTTTGCCTACATATAAAACGTTCTTCTGTTAATAAAATTCAATTGTACCAATAAGTTTTTATTTGTCGCTTGCTTCTTTGAACCTGTATGTTATGCTTCTTTAAACATATAGCGTATGAACTTGAGGTTTATTATTGGCACTTGATAAATTAAAAAGTAGTTTTTAACGTTCTTCTAAATGTTATTTTTATTTTTGATACCCAATATGACAGCCATATAAGAGCGATTGGAAAATGAAATCAAGCTGCGCGTCACTTTATATTTATATTTTTTATGCATCTATCAGTCACATAGAATAAGTCGAGACGTATGCAGGAAACGTTTGTTCCTAAAAAGTATTAGTGAAAATATATATTCTAAAAAACGACTTAACTCACGTGAACTTGGTATTGGTGCTGACCATTTTGGGACCGATCGAACGTCCTTCATCGGGATGAGGATGAGTCCGATAATGGTAGAACGTAATTTACGAGTGTTCAGCCGTTTTGTAGTATATATTTTCAGTGCAATAACTCAAGGAATACTCTTATACAAAACAACGCACTTATATAAAACAATGAAGTGAAGAAACGAAACCTGTTGTCTTTTATATTTTTAATTCGAAAAGCAAAACAACGAGGTAAATAGCAGTTCCATTTGAATTCAATTTTAGGAACGTTCGGGTATTATTTGATTACTTCAATGTCCTGCTAAATTGATTTTACTTTTACAGCGCCAGCAATCAAATTCACTTATAGTTCCTCAGTGCTATAATCACATATGACAGCGTATGGCGTTTAGTTATATGATAGGCCTTTTTTACTTACTTTATACACCGTTATATTAAGAATAAAAAAAAATATGTTTTTGTCTCGGATAATAAAAATCATATTAAAATACGACTTATATACTAAAAACGAAAAGTAGATATTTGTTTTTGCTATCGAAACTTTATCACTTTGTAATATTGATTTGTATCTTATAAAGCAATAACAATTAGTTCGTTATATTTTAAAAACAAGATTGATTGTTAACGATACAATAGCATATTTAAATTCGGAAGTCAAAAGTCTACGTAAAGTAATTAAAAAAATACTATAGAAAACATATATAAATCTAGATGTTACCCGCAACTTCGTCCATTTGGAACAGGAGAATATACTTATAATATAAAATAAATGAGGTATTTTAATTGTATGCGCCTATTATTAGACACAAAGTATAGTGGCTTTTGCTTCAACACTAACTGATATCTATATAAACTTTTTTCCTCTTTTATTTTACCGTGGGGATATTTTAAGCAATCCCGTCCTCGCGGGGGCAAAGACGGGTTATGTCGGACTACCTTCAGTGTTCCTTCTTGGCGCCTTAGAGATAAAGTCACAGGAACTCTTTAGCAGTCTTCTGCGACCCCACCAGCGCTGGCCGTCGAAGCAGCCCCATCTCGACCTTACGGCCATCTGCCTCCCTCTGAGCGTGTTGGAACTTTTGTCTTTTCTCGGAATTTGTTCTAAATATATACTAAATTTCATCTAAATCGGTTCAGTGGTTTAGACAGTAAAGACGGACAGGCAGACGTACAGAGTTACATTCGCATTTAAAATAATAGTATTGATATTTTTATTTATCTAAAAAAAACTTTATTACTTATTTTTTTTGGATTGTCTCTACAAAAAGCTTTCTTAAATACGTTTGTATTTATTGCTAAATTTTTACTGAGATATTTTTGTTAAAATGTTAGAATTTATATATTTACCTCTCACCGCTTTTTAAGAAAAAGAGTATGAACAGTAATAAATAATATTTATACTCTTCAATTTTTATTTCAATCAGTTTCAAGTAATATAAATTAAAGAAAAAATCAATAATGGACCATAAAAAGTTAAACTTTCACTAAAATATACCCGATGTTATAACCTATTAGTGGATTAAACTATGGCCGTCTTCAATTAGAACTGATTTTATAATATCTTAATTTTTTTTTAGTTATTGATCTAATAAGATCTGCTTAAAACTTTATAAAATGCAAGTGTCTGTTTGTTAAATCAAAATAATATTTTTTTAAATAATTACATTGTGATGGATAACTGATACATAAAAGAAAACTACACTTTTATCTTAATTTCCGTCCATCTTATATATTTAATGTCTGTCTGTTCTCTGGAATGTAATATAGCCAGGAACTAGGAGTAGCTTAAGGCAATTCTTTCTAACAGCAAAACTAACAGATTTTGTTACTTATCACGAGGGCAAAGTAGCGCGCGATGTCTATCAATAAATATGTTAGGTAGCATTTTTAAATAAATGATTGTCGAAACATAACTTTAATATAAGTAAAAAGACATTTTTTTTGAATATGACCTATTTACAATTTAGATGTTTTAATTAAACTTTTGTCACATAATCCGTACGTTATATAATTTATATGCAAATTTAGGTCTGTTGTGATCAAACATTATTAATTTCAAGGAAATAATGCAAATAAAATGCGAGACATATACAGGGTGTGTGTGTACGTGTGTTGTTAAATGGTTTTGATTGTATTTTATTAGGAAAAAAAACATAGTAATCAGTATCGGATGAATCTATTGTCACTAAATTTCAGTAGTAAATATTGAAACCAAGTGACGGGTGCAAATCTTGCTTTTTTACTACGCTTAAAAGGACAATAGTAGTATTACACGTCAATAAGTTTCGTGAATTAGATTTCTACAATTGTAATTAGAAGAACTTGTTAAAATTTAAAGTAGGTTATCAATTTTCTTAGCGTTTGATGACTGAGTACGAGCCTTATGATAATGTATCCTCGGTACTTATTTCTACCTAACTTTCCAAAGAAGATCGGCGTATCTTACGATTCTTTACGACGATCCTAATGTGTTACTCTTAGCTGAATCGCCAGCCTGTAAACATTCTAGGGTAGCGTAACATATAATCAAAACTTGCCAAGATTTAATTAATGTGATGATGTGATGCTTTCGATCAGCTAGCAAAAATTATAACAATCCTATCCAGTCTTGCCTAAAATCAAATTGACTAATATCACCTTAAAAAATTAATGAATTAGGCTCTGTGAAGCATTTATGAATGTCTATCTATCACCGGTTCGGAAGTTTGACTTGTCCAGAGAAGAACTGGCAAGGAATTATATATAAATTGCGTTCGGCATATCTAGACCAAAAACTTCAAAAGTAACAATGTCTATGCTGTCCGATTATTCTTTAACATGTTCCACACAGTATGGTATTAAACATATCTTTTACAAAGGGGTACCTACAGATGTCCAAAAATAAGGCGAAATACTACAAGGCGTGGAACTTGCATAACGTACAGAATGATTTAAAATAAATCTAGTAATGCTTATAATGTTATGATTAAAAATTATTTTACGAAATGTTTTCCTTTAGGCTTTAAATGAAATAAAGAGCCCGGATATAACACGACACTTTAATGTCTATAATGAAAAGTATCGTGCCTACTCCGGATTTTTCGGATTTTAATCGGTAGTGTAGTCTTAGAAGATAGAAATTTTAGCTAGGACCCATACATTTACTTTTAATATAAGCGGAACCCTTTTTACACAAAACCGTTCCAATTCTGACGTTGCATTTCAGGTTTCAGTTAAATTTTAACGTATTAATTTTGTCTAAGATGTATTTCCATAATATAAAACGAGGCAGCTAAGAGCAACCTGGTCGCCGATAGGGGCTATAAGAATTTTCATGTGCTGGCTCCCATCGCCCTTTACAGATTAAATGGAATATAAAAACCTTGGTAGCTGGCTCCGTAGCCTAGGTGGTATTGGCGTTTGCTTTAGAAACTGAGGTCGTGGGTTCTGAATCGCGTGGACTCAACAAATTTTCGTTCTTGTTTCCTAGTTGGTTAGGACAGTTTGGGCCGATCACCCAATTGTCTGAAAAGTAAGATGATCCAAGCATCGGATGGGCATGTAAAGTCGGTCCGCCCACCAACCCGCATTGGACCAGTGGTGGGATACGGTCCAAAACCCCTAATAGGATAGGGATAGGTGTATTAGGGGAGGCCTATGTCCAGCAGTGGACTATCAAATGCTGATGATGATGATGATGGCAGCTGGCATTAGTTGAGTAGCAAAAGGCTTTAATTTTAGGTAAAATGCTTATTTTAATCTTAAATACGGTCAAACTACCAATATAAACCAACCTATATTAACCAAATTTAAACATAACTAGCATCCACCGCTCTGGTCGATTTTATAGTATTGTAATGGATTTTCCTATAATAAAAGTAGTCTATGTTACTTTACTATTATTTACCTTTCTATTAGTAAACTTCGAATCAGTTCAGTAGGTTTTAAAGCTTATTCAAATCATACAAACAATCAAATCTTACTCCTTTATAACAATAGTACAGATTATTAAAATTAAATAACTTTTAATAATCGATACTGAGTATCTGAAATGCGATACTAAAGGAATGGCAAGTAATGCCGAAAGTGATTTCTTTTTTAAATGAGCTATGTTATTTGAGTTTCGTATATAGAAAAAAAAATCTTAGCATTTTCATGCGATAGTTTACAAAGCAGTGAGCGCTGGAAGTAATTCGAAATGAATGACAGTTTCACTTAATAATGTGACGTTGAATTTTATTTGGCACATGGTATGTAGTATTTTTCGAATAACTCTTAGTAGGTCTTTTTATTTCTGTTTACGCTGTTATAATTTCATCTAAGGTTAAAACTCTTAAGTTTATTTACTAAAAGGTAATATATTATAATAAAAGTTTTTATAATTTCATCGATTTGTGTAAAACATATGTTATGTGTTTAGTATATAAAAGACTTAAGGAGCATAATTGTTATAAATATTTTATTAGTGTCGATATAAATATTGATAAAAATGAATGATTATGAAGCAAATCTTTGCTCGTATAATCAAAAGAAATAAACATAAACTTTCTTTTTTTAGCAAAAAAATACTGTATATAAATAATTTGCTATGAGTGTATTTAGAGACTTTTATTTTATTTATTTCGTGAATTATGAATAAAAATATACTGCTCTTAATGTCATATTTTATAGTAACTATCAATATACTCATTCCTTGTTATCTTTAGGCTTTCTGGATCTGAAATGGATTTTCCCTTGATAAAAAAGGTAAAATAGGACATCCGTGTAGTTATTAATGTGTGTCTCATTTTGTATCATTATTCTCATTTTGATATTGCTGAAATGTATCGTGATAAGTTTTAATCACAGTCAGTAATTTTAAACAAGCTAAAAGTTTCTTTAACATAATAATGTTTTGTCTTTTAAGTTAAAGTGTTTTATACCCTGTTCTTTGAAACATAAAAATAATTGTATGTAATATAATACTATATTCATGCCGCCTGCCTCCATGTAGCGTAGTAACTGCCTCCGTAGCCTAGTGGTATAGACTGGAGGTGGTGGGTTCGAATCCTGCAGGGGACTCAACAAATTTTCATTGTTGTTTCCCTGGTTGGTTAGGGCAATATGGGCTGATCACCAATTGTATGAAAAGTAAGATGATCCATGCGTCGGATGGGCATGTAAAAGTCAGTCCCCCACCAAAGCGCATTGGACCAGCGTGGTGGGATACGGTCCAATATTCCTAATCTATGGAGGTGTATTAGGGAGGCCTATGTCAGCAGTGGTATCCTGCTGGACATAGCCTCAATCAATTTCATGAATATAGTCATCATCAGCCTGTGGATAGTTCACAGGCTGATGAAGACTATATTCATGAAGTTGTCTTGATGCATAATAAAACTTTTTATATACTTTTTAATAAACTGTAATTCTTTATTAATTTTTTAAGTAACATTATTCTATATACTAGATACATATTGGAAAACAAGTTTTAAATAAATAGCCCATTGTACCAATGTCACAACAGTAATTATAAAAAATACATAGAACGCTGCTTCGAGCGATTTGTCAAAGATTATGCCCATATATTGCTTCCATGATCTGCTTATTTGCATTCAACAGTGGTTTTGTAACGCAAGGGTTCTTACAAGATTAATAGCTACTTATTTTCGCTGCTGTAATAGCTTTAATCGAGTTTGATTTCATCTTATATTATGTAGCTGAAATCCTACATCCGTCACGTAGACAAAAAATATTATTTCGCTAAAGAATTAAAATAACCTCTTGACTTTAAGTTTTGCTTTAATCAAAACGCTGTCTATGACACAACGTTAGTATGGAAATTCAATATTGATAATGGATAAACTTTAAGACTAATGATAAACACATATATAACACGCCATACATCATCATCATCATTAGCAGACCTTATCCGTCCGGCCGATTCCAGCTACACGCTGCCAGCTTGAACCGGCTACTGCACGGAGATCGGCATCCCACCTGGTCGGGGGTCGACCAACGCTCCGTCTTCCCAAACACGCCTCTACTCCAGAACCTTATTGGCCCATCAGCCATCGGTTCTTCTTACTATATGACCGGCCCAGCGCACACTTTAATGAGCTAATCCTATGCACTATGTTGGTGGCCTTAGTTCTTTGCCGGATACATTCGTTACAAATTTTATCTGACAAAGAAACTCCAAGCATGGTGCACTCCATAGCCCGTTGAGCTACGGCAAGTTTGTGGACCAGTCCTACAGTCAGAGGCCACGTTTCAGCCCCGTAGCTCACGGGGAGTACGCATTGGTCAAAGACTTTCGTCTTTAAATTCTGCGGTATCGGCGACGTGAAAATATGTATCAGCTTCCTAAATGCTGCCCAGTCTAACCTATCGGCTATATGAATCCTCCTATCGGTTTTCCTCTCGAAGCTGTGTCTGCTGCCCAGCTGCAATATGTGCCCAAGTTAGACATATTTTTCGATAACTTCGAGAACATACATAATATACAAAAAAATATGACCGACTTCTAACAGCGTATTTTCGCAATAAAAGCAGGTAACAACTTGCTCTTCGTAAGAAATTGCATCGCGTTTTCTGCAACCGCATTTAAGATTTCTGATAGCTTTTAGGATATTTATTACATCAAAATTCTTCATTCTATGCAAATAAAACGTTTTATGTATATGGCATGAAGATTTTTTTCCATTGCAATGACTTTTGTTGAGCCTAAACTGTATTATCTTAAATAAGCTTTGAATATGCCTAACAGCTAATTTTAAAAATGTTACCCTAAAATGCTCCTTGTGCGTTATTCTTAAAACATAGATATATGTATTGTAGACCAATGCAAGTAGTACAATTATGTAAAAAAATTAAGTCTATGCTTTGGATATTGGTAACGTTTGTAATTTAATTGCACGAGGTTGTGATTTTTGTTACCGTAGCTTTTTTTTATTTAAAAAATAAACTACTTATCACAAAATTGTAATAAAAATGGGACCAATGGGCAGCTAATATTATCATTGCAAAAAATAATGAATATAATCGGAGCACTAAGAGCGGAGCAAAGAGGTATCATTCATAAATATTAAAAAAACATACGCTTTGAATTGAGTACCTCCTTCTTTTGGGAAGTCGGTCAATAAAGAAGACTAATAAGTCATCAAAAACATAGTGCACAAGTCACGAAGGCTAAATAAAAGACTCAACACCATGTAAAACTTTGTTTTACACTCTTACATAGCCTAAAATAAAACCAGCGTTTTTAAATTATTGCTACCTTTCGATAATAACACTGTTTTAGCTTTTGAGGGTCTTATTCTGATACAAAAGCTTACTTATAATTTAATTAATGCCAAACAGTTATAAACTATTGGGTTTATAATGATCGGACAACTTTAATTGAGGTTATGTCTTCAACTGATTGCGCTTGAAATTGCTTTTGTTTAACCTATATCAATGTCAATGAGACTATCACTTTGTCATAACACGGAGATATTCAGTCTAAAGCAAATCAAGTTTTCAGTGGTTACTGTAGATTAATATTTTTTTCTTTATTTGCCTGCCTACTAATTTTAAGTAGCTTTATTTATTCACAACAATAATAATTTTCGTTTGGATAAGAGAATTTTATTATCGTCATCATCATTATCATCAGCTTGTGACAGTCCTCTACTGAACATAGGTCTCCCCGCTTGCACGCTTTTTTATTAGGGGTTTTAAGACCATATCCAACCACGCTGGGCCAATGCGGGTGGACCGATTTTTTATATTGCCATCCGTCGCATGGATCTTCTTATTTTTTAAGCTATTGGGTGATCACCCTAAATTATCCTAACCAACCAGAAAATAACGATAAAACAAAGTTGATGGCCCGCAGAATTCGAACCCAACCTCTGGTTTATAAAGCAATACTACCACGACCACGTAGGGGAAGTAATTTTTGAAAGATTTTATGTGGAATTCTCAATTATACTAACTTCCCAGTTATAGCTTCTTGGCCAAACTAGAATTAGAAAAGATATTCAAAAATGCAACACATAGATATCGAAACGCATGGCGTACGTACAACGTTATTTTTGTCGACTGCAGCTGTCACTCAGCGGTTGATAGGATGAACAAAAATGTACATTTAACTTACTTTCAAAATAAAAGTTACGAAAACTGCAATTTTAATAAACGCGCTGTAATCTAATGTTTTATTAATATAGCTATATTTCAAGGTTTAAAATAATTAGTGTCCGACCGAACTTTCGGTTTCGGTTTCGTTTCGGCCGAGTTTCGGCCAAAATCAAGTTTCGGCCGCAGTTTCGGTCTCAGCCAGAATTTGCAAGACCTGTGCGAGCATTCCATTACCAGGATGTGTTATCATTAAAATTCATTAATATCGTAATAACCTTTAACACATAAACGTTCTGAGTACCTTTTAAATTTATTAATAGTTAAATTCTAAACGTTTACTGGGATTTTGTTGTAAAAACCTATACATAGTCCCATAAAAGACTTATTCTTCGCAGTCTAGTTGCTGGAGGAATTAAATTATGTTATACTCCTTGGTAACCAAAAAATAAATACAAATAATACTCGAAAGTGTAGCTCAGATATTTGTTGTGTTAATAAAAAAATCTCCTAGTCTCTTTACTTTTTTTCTGAATGTAGTCATTTGTTTGCTATGTGTGGCGAAATGTTCTCAAAAAAGGAGAAAACCCAAGTGCGACCTTTTCATTTAGAACTACTGTTTTAAAAAGATAGCAACGCAAGAGATTTATTGCGGCTCAGAGGCAACATGAGAAGAGACTGCTCTGTCGTAATCAATTGTCGCAAAGTGGGCTTCTTAATTACGAGAACGTACATGGAGAGACGAACATGGTTGCAGACGTCCATCTAAGCCATAATCAACAAGAAACAATAAGAATATATGACATATTCGAAAAACTGTTTTAGCTATTAAAGAATTACCATCTGACACCTAATCCAGAAACGAACATTTCATATAGAGCAACAAGTACTCAACGCATATTGCACAAATTTTGAATATGAAGAAAGTCTCTGTAAGATGGGTGACGAGAATCAGAAACAAAATCGACTTTGAAGATAACGTTAGACAAGTTTTAGAAGATTCTAAAAACTTGAAATCTAGTTTTGTGGCAGTGGACGAAACACAGGTATCCCGAAGGATCTTCATGCCGTGGCCGTGGTATATGTCCTGGCCGGGGTATGGCCTCAATATTTTGGGACTCAGAAGTGATATTGTTGTTTGATTACCTGGAGCATGGAACCATCATTACAGATTATGCAGCTTTAATACCGAGGTTGAGAAAAGCCGTCAATGATAAAAAAGAGGCAAACTTTGTACGGGCGAGCTGTTTCATCTTGACAACAAGCATCCCCTTCTTCACCAGATCTGGCGCCTAGCTATTTTTCATCTTCACTCCAAATTGATACAATACATTCTTATGTATTGTTTCCTCTGAAACATGTATTTAAAACTATATATAACATGTAAACGATGCCGTGATGACCTTTTTGCAGGACCAAGACAATCCTTTTTTTAAAGGAATTGAAGCATTGGAAATTTGGAACGCTGGACTTGGTGTGTAGGTTGACTCGGAGATTAAGTAGAAAAATAAATAATTAAGCTTTCATAGTCATTATATTCTATCTCATTTTTAATTTTTGATCCCCCTTCGAAACTACACATACAAACCAAAGTATTAATTAGTAAGATTTCAAAATACCAATACTTAGTCTTTAATGCAACAGTCACAATTATTAATTAATTTATTAATAACTTATATTGCTATAAGAAATTTATTTGAAAGAAATTACTATATTTTTAATATTTTGTTACATAAAAATATTCTTAGCAACTGAAATAAACGATTACCACACGTTTAATATACTGTCTCCATTCCATGACTAAAATAAAGCAAAATAATAGGCATAAAAGCTTCATATATTAAGAATTTTCATACTTGATCACGTGAGTTTCGGTTTCGGTTTCGGCCGAAACTGAAGCCACAGCCGAACTTCCGGTTTCGGTTTCGGTTTCGGCTGGAAAAACAGTTTCGGTCGGACTCTAAAAATAATATGATTAACCAAAATTTGATGAATGTTTCATTAAAGTTACCCAACCTTTGAAAAAGCGGAACTCTGATATTATAAGGTCATTTGATATTACGTTTACATTATGCAACACAAAATCCTTCTATATGAATTTAATAAGAATTCTATCTACTTTTAATTTCGTTTGCCATAAAATTACTAATTTGTAACCATCATTGTGAATAAAACAGGCATTTAAATAATTAAGACACAAATAATGGTGTAATATCGAGAAGAGAGAAATTTCAACTGTTCCGGAAAAGAATGAACAATTTTCAGACAATTTTAGTACAAATGAGGCTATTTGTATCCTTCGTTATTTTTATTAACATTTTTCATACTTAATTACTTGGTAATTTATTTCTTTAATATTTCTGCTTAAATTATTATGAGGTCTCGGAGATAAATACATTATTTATACTACACGGTATATTAAATTTTATTATTTGTTGAAAATTCTTCAAAATTCTAAGATATTAGATTTATACACTCTTTTCTCTCTATGTTCTATATTTCTAAATGTTTTCTGTATTCCAATGACATCAAACTTAATACAGTCGTTTTATACTATGATGGGAAATTGATTGCGTAACTTGTGTACAAGTGAAATTTCAACCAAAAACTATGACAGACTTCAAACAGCATGTAACCATTTTGCACAATATAAGTGAGTGACAACGTGCCATCTGCAAAAAACTACACTGTTACGATTTCTGTTACTGCATTTCAAATCTTTAATATCTCTTGAGGTATTCATTTATTGAAAATGTGACATATGACACATTTAATACGCATAGAATGAAAACGAAATGAATGAATTTACTAAATACACCAAAAACATGCACCATATTACCATAAATAATATTTGAATAGGCCTGATTCAAAATTTAAAAATATTTAAACTAAAATAAAAAAAATATTAAAAATTAAAATCGATTATCGTGAGTTATTCTTTATAAACAGGTAGGCTTTTGCGGAGTTTAATGCAGTATCATTAAATAAAACATAGTCTATGCCTATCTCTTGAGGTTGAGTCAGCGATTGCAATTTAATCGCACGAGGATGTAATTTTTGATGTGCGATTTTCTAATTAATTAAATATCTATTAATCTACTTAACCCAATATTAATAAATAATAAAAGATACGATCTTAATTGGGTAGATCTTTTTTTTTGGGAAGTCGGTCAACAAAGAAGAGCAAATCTTTCTCCTCCCCACATTTTTCCTGGAAAGCAAATAAATGTTAACATATTTTAAATTTTTGATTTGTTTGTATTAATAAACAAGTGCTTATACACAAAGACCAATACGGTAGTACTAGAAAATTTTTAACAATAAAAATTGGGTTGACTTGGATCAGTACACTACTTGATTTTTAAGTATTTAGAAGTATTGTAGTTTTACGCAACGCAATCCCCATCTAGGTCTATTTTTATGTTACATAACATACAAAGGCAGTCTAGCAGTCAGGACATCTGATGTAAAGTGAACACCGATGCAATTAAATCGATAACACCAACGCGCTGCCTACAACGCACGTTACGTGTCGTTTACGCCGTAAATACACTGGCATGACGCCTTTAAACCGGAACAAAGTGATCTCGCACTACGATCCGCTTTTTGTGGGGGACCGTCTAAAGCTGATACATAATTTTAATAAAAACTATTATTTTTGTAGTAGAAAGACATTTCTTATAAGCTTTTAGCCGACTTAAAATATTTTACAAAATAGAATAATATTTTGATTTATTAAAAAATAAATATCTCATTAAATTTATATAATAGTAAATGTTGGTAATATTTAGTAAATAAATATTATAAGATACACAAAATATAATTGTAAGGTTTAGCCTAGGTTTGCACTTAAATGGCACAAGGTAATTTTCAACAACGTTTTTTTTTTATTTTTTAATTATGTCCTTGACCACTTATAACGAAAAGTAAAACTACATTGTAACATATGCTTGTAAGAAAATAATACACGCGCACTGCAATGAGAGTATTCTTTTTATAGAAGTCGGTCAAAAATTACACAAATAGATGATCCATATGTTAAATAAATATAATTGAAGACTAATAATAAAAAGTTCTATTTTATGCTTGTGAGTGTGACGTTAATACCCCTGAGCGTGCCGAGATAAACTTGGTCCTGAGCAGTACGTAACAATGTATAAAATTTTCACCTTGTTCGTGTGTTGTAGCAAATTGAGTAACTCAATTATAAAGCGCTTTTATGTATCAACGTTAGAACTATTGATGGATATTAACATTAAAGGAATAAAAATAAACAAGAAAAATGTTTCACACCAGCGCCCTATACAATAATATTTAAGTACATTAAAACCTACAACAATTTATTTATGTGCATATAATTATCGTTGCCAGTCCTGTTTCTGCCGTCGAGTTTTTATATGCTCTATAAAACTCGGCCCCGTGTCAGGACCGTCTTTGGCTGTCAGTATTGGTACATGCGTTTATTGCCTTTCTAGTTATTTTGCTAACTAGCTTGATATTTCAATTGGATTTTTTTTTAATTTATTGTAGCACTATTTAATCTTATATTAATTACCAATTATTACATAATTTAATCTTATATTAATTATAGCGTATATTAGAATTAAATATAGACGAATATTTTCGAATTTATGTAGGTAATTTAAGCTGAAGCTTAGTCATTAACCTCATTGGAATACCTTAGTTTAATGATAAAATCTAGTCAATCTAAATATTCTCGATCAAAAGAATAAAGAGGGACAAACGAATAAAACAATGCAAGAGAACAGGACTGGTCAGTGATTTATTGTGTCCGGTGGAACTGTAGCTAGCGGATGTTGCTAAGTCTTGCTTTCTTCGAAATGCACGCTCTAACCACTGAATTATGTTAAGGAAATAATGCACAGTTTAGAATTTTGGCGAGTATTAAAAACGATAGTTAAAGCTTCATGCGGTTTTCTAGCACTTGCTAGTTGAAGTTGAAGTTATACTTATAACTTCAACTTCCTTTACACGTCTTATGTAGATTCAGTATGAGTTCATAAATAAAGGGATTTTTTTTCATCGTAAACATCATCATCAGCCTGTTTTTGTCCACTGCTGGACAAAGGCCTACCCCAATGCACGCTTTCTCCATTAGTGGGTTTTTGGATCCACACCTCCATGTTGGTCCAACGCGGGTTGGTGGGAGGACCGACTTTTTACAAGGCCATCCGAAGCATGGATCATCTTACTTTTTTGGCACTTGGGTGATCGAACCAAATGGCCCTAACCAATTAGTAAACAATAGTGAAATTTTTTTAAGTCGGATTCGAAACCCTCGGCCTCTGGTTTCTAAAGCATACGCCCTTACAACTAGGCTACGGAGGCTTTTTAGGCTTTTGGGAGTTTTTATTTTCACAGTAATAAATAAGCAATTTATGCATTGTGTATATAATGTTTTGTACAAGACTAATTTTTTTATTGGATAAAGCGATGACATGTTCACCTGGCTGTAAGTGACCCGTGCCCTGCCCTGCGCATAAAAAAATAGCGAAAAACGTCACAAATACCCTGTAATTACCCTTTAAGTCCTTCCCTTCAAACCAGAACACAGAAAAACTACAAACCACTTATTTGCGGCATAAATCGGCACCGTGGATGTTCTACCCCAGATCGTCCCTTTTGAAAACAGACCAACCTTATCTAGAAAGGTATATGTTTTTACGGTTAAATTTAAAGGTTCTGCAGTGCTTAGTGAATTAGCAACAGTCGGAATCCATAAAAGCAGGCGGAGATTATATAAGCTTTATAGTCAAAGAACATATAACCATAACAATAACTTTGTTGCACATGTTAGCGCCTATTCTAAAATATTTAAAAAAGTGTGTTATCTGGCTAAATGTTTATACTTTAAAAATAAAATTAAAAATTCATCAGATAAAGTGAAAATGACTTGGAATATTATTAATAGCGAAACCGGAAGGGCCGCAAGGAGCAGCTCTAAAATAACTTTAAATGTTGATAACCATAGAATTGAAGCTGACATAGATGTTGCTACTTATTTCGAGAGATTTTTTTCGGACATTCCGGTTTCGACTACCAAGTCACTTTTGTCTTCTCCAACAGTTGCCGAATCACTATTAAAAGATAATGTTATTGAATGTACAAAAATGTTTAATTTTACTGATGTATGTAGCAAAGACATTATAAGTGCATGTAGACAATTGGATATTAAAAAACCGCAGACCTTTGGGGAATCTCTGTTAAGGTGATAAATTCGATTATTGATATATTCACCGCATCTAGCAACAATATTTAATGTAAGCATCCAGAGGCGTGTTTCTGACCTAATGAAGCACAGTAGAGTTATACCTGGTTTTAAAGCAGGGTGTAATATGGACCCTAATAATTTTAGACCTATCTCCATTTTGCTACTTTTAGTAAAATATTTGAAAAACTATTATTAAACCAATTAATGAAACATTTTAACAGTAACTTGTCTTATTAATAACAAACAGTACAGGTTTCACTAGGGGTCGCTCCACGAATGACGCTAGTGTTACGCTCATTAAGAGCATCTTTGAGGCTTGGGACGCGTTGCAGGATGCCTTAGGCATTTTTTGCTATCTCAAAAAGCTTTTGATTGCGTACAGCATGAAACTCTGGTCAGGAATACGTCATTATGGTGTAAGAAACACCGTACTCAATCTTCTGTCTTTGTACTTGAGCCACCGAACTCAAAGGATTGACGTGAATGTAAAAGATCTCCAGGGCCAGTAAATATGGGTGTCCCAAGGGTCTATTCTTGGGCCTTTTCTCTCTCATCTATATAAATGATTTACCATATGTTAGTAATAAAACGACAAGATAGTATTATTTGCTGATGATACTTCCTTAATTTTAAAGTTAAACGACACACATCAATAAATGACGATGTAAATAATACTTTCTCTAGAGTGGCGCATTGGTTTAGTGTCAATAATTTGCTACTAAACCAGAATAAGACAAAATGTATTAAATTTATGACTCCAAATGAAGACCGAGTAAATGTGAAGTGTTTATAGATGAGGAAAGAGATACACGTTGTTGAGTCAACCGTGTTTCTGGGAATAACAATAGATACCAGATTGCAGTGGGGTCCCTCATATTAATAGACTGTCGAATAAACTCAGCTCTGCAGTATATGCTGTCAAGAAAATCAGACAATTAACTGATGTGGAGACGGACCGGTTAGTATGCTTTGCTATTTCCACAGTGTAATGTCTTATGGCATTCACTGTGGGAAGTGCAACGGATACTAATACGATCTTTGTCCTCAAAAACGTGCTATTCGAACGGTTTATAACCTGGGCTCCCAAAGAATCCCTAAGAAAATTGTTTACAGAGATTTAAATATTAACCGTTACATCTCAATACATATTCGAAAACCTGTATGTGCCGAAAAATAGAAATGATTTTCGTAGGCAATGTGATGCACATAACATTAATACTAGAAAGAAACATAATTTGATTATTCCACAACTAGACTGCGAAGAATAAGTAAATCTTTAATGGAACAATGTATCGCTTTTTACAACAAAATCCCAGTAAACGTTCAGAATTTAACTGTTAATAAATTTAAAAAAGTAGTAAAGGAACGTTTATGTTAAAAGTTTCACATAAATGAATTTATAAATGATAACACAGCCTGTAATAGAATGCTCGCTCCAGGCTTTTTCAAGTATAATATACGTATGATAGAACTGTATGTAGCTGGTAAGAAAATTTATATGTATATATTTGATTATTTTAAAGATGACAAAATAGGCCCGCTGAGTTTCTTTCCTTGGTTCTTCTCAGGTCGGAGGCGTCCTATTCCGAACCGGTGGTAGCGTCCTTGACAATCAATAAGCGAGTGTTACACTTCTATATTGAATAAAGATATTTGAATTTGAATTTTAGATTCATTACAGATAAACCATTTTGTAAAATATTATTTGGTGAGTTGGGTCGCTAGAGTTAGCATATAAAGTGCGACAGCAAGTTTCATCACAAACACTTCGTTTTGATTGTTGTCGCTGCGTTTTAAAGTTACTTTATGTCTAAATATTTTCATTTGATATTCATTCAATAATAAATAATAATAAAAAAACATTAGAAATAGGACATAAGCCTTTGCATCAAGTAGGTTAAAATTTGAAAAAAAAGTCGAAGTAAATAGGCGAAATCTGTGGGCGCATCATCTTGTTTGTGGTTGTAAGTATCCAATCGTTCCAAATCATTGAACTTTGAGCAAATGTTTTGTGAAATAGATATTTTAGTAGTAATTAGCTTAGTAAAACGACCTAGAGTAATTCCATGACGAACTGTTTTATTTGAATTAATTTTAAAATGAGATAGTATTAAAATAGATAATGTATTATATGTAACGCTTGTTTTTGTAGTCTATCATTAGCAAGTTGTAAGCAGATGTAACAAGGTTTTAACATTGTTTGTTGATTACTCCCTGCTAGTATGTTCGATACAGATACTCATTCATATTTAACCTTATTAATAAATTATATTAATAAATAACGTAAGGGGTCAGTGTTTTTATACAGTGCAGATTAGAACAATATTCCTTGGCAATTTGAATAATATAGAACTTAGAATTTTATAAACATTTCTATCGATTACAGTAAGTGGCTTTGTACGTGTCAGACATAAGTTATCCCATGTCAATGTCAAAAGACCGCACCTGGGCAGAATTACGCGGGATTTGTCACGCTGTACATAACCTGTACTTAGTTGTAAAAAGTTCCGTCGTTCGTCAATGTACACATTTTAATGAGTCATATATATTTATATATTGGACCGTCAAGCAGAGGGATGAATCTGAATTTTGTTACACAAATTAACCCCTTAATGAAGAATATCGTACTCAAAATACCCGCAAATTTTATAATAGTCCTTTGACAAGTGTCCTTTTATATCAGACTACGGGTGCAGTCCGTTCTTTTTTTTACAGTATGTTTTCCTCCTAATTTATAATAACTCTCACGCAGCAAATAACATCTGAATTAGCATAACTACAAAGTTGCACAACCGATTCGAAGCTCTTGGGTATGCGTACAAAAGTTTGACATGTGTCAAGTGTCAAGGAACAACTCTACGTCAGAAAAAAATATGGCGACGCTTGAAACTCTATCTAGTGATAACCGTTCTAAAAATAATATCATGTATAATAACCAACAAAACTTACATGAAACTAATGTGTATTATATGTATATATGATTTTAGACAAATTTCAAATATTCCGATTGCAATATTCTTGGTGTCTCAAATCACATGATTGAGAATTTTTCCTGAATATTTTGAATGATTGATGTGTAATAAATATTTAAACGGTTATCTCGAAAACGTTTAGGAGTAATATAATCACTTGAATTATAATTGCCAGTGATAGGACTTGTATTTACAATGATCGATGTCTCCTACCTCGTAAATCCTTTTAAAAAAATCTACTTTATTCAAATCTTTGAAAGATATATTATAAAATAGCTATAATATTTTACTTTCCACCGTTTATATAGAAATGCTTTTACGATTGTGTTTTAAATTATTATTGGACGAAAAAGGATTTATCACATCCAAGTGGTATTATGGTATTTAAAAATTGTATTGTTGCATTTATATGATCCTTATATAAAATTTACCATGTTTTAGTTTTTAGAAAGAAAATTATCTTGTATGTTTTATTTATCATTGTTTAGATCAATTTTAATAAGCAATAATTACTTCTAGAACTAACAAAAAAAACATGTCTCATAAAATATGCAGGCATGGCCTAAAGTATTTTCAGGGTATGTTATCATACAAGTAGTCAGTACAGCATATTGCATACAAATATTTAAACCCCAATTCACGAAATTGCTTATAAATTTACGCAACTATCTTTACTACAACTACAACTAACTATTAACGCAACTATCTGTAATGACATTACACTACTCTACCATATAACCAGAAGCACTCACGCGAAAGTAACACCGTAGTTTCAGTTCGCTGAACTGTCGACGATGCATGCGTTCAAGTAAAATTACTGTCTAACCAGTTATGATATCTCACGATGACTTTATTGGATATTGCCATATCTTTTGGACTTTTAAGAAACGAGTATTTAAAAAATATTTGAAAGAGAACTTGTGTGTACAGTACTCTTGTTAATGTTATTAAATAAATCAGCAGTTAAAATAAATGACAGTTAATGCGCTAAATTTGATAATTTAGCAGAGACAGTTTAAAAAATTTCCTAGTTTCATGATTCTTACCAGCGATTCCATTAAAATTCCTTTAAGACATTTGGCCTGAAGGTATGTTATTGTTAACATCTTTAATTTATATTGTTTTTCAGCACGTAACTTAAATATTAAAACTAGTTAGACGTCAATCACATTTTCTGTTATCTAAAAACTACCATTTACTGGGTAAACAAGACTTAACACCCTATGTCTCACGCTAGGCAGCGCGTCGGCGATAGCACTGGTATTGTCAACGTCTATGGGTGTCGGTGACCACTTCCCATCAGGTGGCCCGACTGCTCGTCTGCCTGCGTATGCCATAAAAAAAATTTACTCATTGACTCATATTAACTCTAATTGATCAATTGTCACTGCGATGTGGCCTAGTCATTCATCGTTCATTCACATTATTTTAACAAAGGCAAACGAAACGCGTAAAAAGTATAATTATACACTATTTTGCAGTTTCGGGCGTGTTCGAAGTTTGGAGCTTGGCTTCCACCTACCGAAGTGAAATTGGCCAGCATCTTGTCAGCCCTGTTAACGTGTTAAACGAAAGTAATTTGTTTGAAGAAATTAAAGTTTTTTGTATATTCCTTATTTAATATAAAGTTTTAATTCTAATAAAAATAAACACTTATATGGTTCCTCGAGCACAGAAGCAAAGTAGCATTTCTATAGAAAATTATGTGCAATATAAAAAAAATCACTTTCGTCACTCGGAAAAATTTATGGGTATAAATTTTAGTTGTTACATAATATATAAGTTTATTTTTAAACAAATATCGTTAAGATGTAAATAGAATAGTCATGTATTTTTTGGGTATTAATAATCACCATAAGACCTACTAAGACAAATAAAAGTTGTCATAAGTAATGCATTTTGTTTACCTTTTTTGATATTAAATTTAATAGATATTTGATAATTGCATGAATTACAGTGTAAAGAAGATTAATTTACACAACATTTTAAATTAGGACCTCAAGGGAAAAAAACATGTAACACTATTAAAGACGCTACAATTCTCTTTGGTAAGTCGTTGGAGCTTACTTGTTTTCTTTTACGTTACATACGTGTCTTTGAAAATGACGCTTCAAATAATAAACTGTATAGAGTAAATAAATACACAATAAACTGAAAAGAACATTTACCTAAACACCCTTTGTTCTTCTGACATCTTTGTAATGGAATATTTTATACTTTAACAAAAGTAATTAACCTTATATTAACATAAATAAGACTAGAATGTAGAAAACGTCTGATTGCTAAGTGAAATTCATAATATCAATTGCATAAAACATAATAATTCAAACATTTAATCATATTGAAATATTACAACATATTTACACAATAATTAAACATATTAAAATATTAATGTTCGCCGAGCAAATTATAACTACAGCGGCCAATATACATTAAAGATCAGCTATCTATGCAGGAGAGAAAAGAGAGAGGAGATACAGGATGACGCGTTTTTTTACTGATTTGTTTTGTTAACATAATAAAGTATTTTAAATATAAAATCTATTTCTAATTGATTCAAAATATTAAACCTGATAGATATAATTCAATTTTAAAATCTGCAATATACCTATAAAGTAATAATATACACACGAAATATACTATACATACCGTACTACTAAAAAAACAATATTTAATGTTATATTCGCTTATGTTTTTATTAAATAAAGAACCAAGGAGGCGCTTCAAAAAAAAAAACTGTTTAAGTTCAAATAGTGTAATTATTATTTATAAAAATATATATTGTCTATTAGAAAATATAACAAACATTTAACCAAAAACTATATGGCATAAATTCTCAAATACATAATATATTACACATTAAAGATTCGCATGTCAATCCAATTTATATTTTACTAGCAAATGAACATTGCAATCAGTAATTTTTAAATCCTAACTGATCATGAGGTCGTAAAACTATTTGACGTTAGATGACTGAACTATTACAATACAAAGTACATTTAGTTTACATTCCATGATGTTGAAATAATCATTTTTATTTTGTTATAATTATCAATTTTTAAAAGAATAGTAGCTAATTAGCTTATATTATTGTTATAAACTGATGATTATGAGTCATAAAAAAGACAAACAAACGTATGTATTTTCGATTGCTAACCACAACGAAAATAATATTGTATGATAATTTCATCCTTAGTTTAGCATAAAAATGTGATTGAAACGCTGATTGAAAAACGCGAAACCAAATTTAGACCGAATCTTTTTGCGCGAAGCCGTGTATTCCATGAATACGCTTTAAATGAATAATGTCATGAATATTTGAAAAGCTTTTTAAATAGAAGGAAAAGCTTGTATGCCTGCTTGAAAAGAGCAAATGAAAAAGATTGAAAAACAATATTTATTTTATAGTCATATTTCTTAAAATATTGAAAATTCTACTATAAGTTTAGTGTACATGTTTTGAAATACAAAAATCAACAAAATATGACATAAAGTAGGCATCATTTAATGTTGTATATTTATTATCAATGTACTAACAAGTAATTATATATTATAGTAATCACTAGGTCTCCCATAGAAAACATGAGAGAAAATGATTTTCTATGTCGACTTTCTTGTAGGTTTTAAATAATCTCCGTGTTCTAGAGGTATTGTGTTACGAGACGGAGGTCGTTGGTTCGAATTGTACAGGGAAACTACTATGTTTAATAATTGTTTTATGGTTTGTTAGGACAACATGGGTCTATTACCGATACGTCTTTATGAGTAATAGACCCATAGAAACAGATTCTTTAAGACTGTAAGTATCGCTTAATAAACTTAAACTTTATATTTTTCTGTCTTTATTAGAATAAATACATCGTATACTTTATTTACCTTTTGCGTATTTTTAATTCCAATTTGAACCTAAGTTATAGCGTATTTATTGTGCAGTTTTTCGTAATTTTTGTTATGCAAATGGTTGCTATGTGCAAAATTGTTATAATAATCTAAAAAAAACACGAATACTCTACAACATTTCTTGATGCTTTTTGTCATGACCTTTTTTTTGCTCATAATTATTTAAATTATAATTAATTAGAAACAATTGAGAAACTGTGGACTCATAAAACTTGTTGAACTATATACATAAGTAGGTATCGCTACCGTCCACGCCACGTTTAATACTCTGGGTGTTGTCTGATCTCCGTGTCTTCTAAGTAGTTAAATGCCAAAGTAAAGTTACATGAGCTAAATCGTGTAAGTTTGTAATTTTGCATGTTCAATATTAGTTGCTTTATTAAACTTATAAATTGTATCTTGCACATGCGAATAAATTAAATTAAATATTTCTGATTAAAGTTAAGTATACTTATAAAACTATATTTTTATAAAACTATAGTATATTTTTAAAACTATATTAATATAAATAAATTAATAGCTGTACAATTATTTAGTGACAAAAAATATTGAAAAGTTAATTGGTGAAAAAGATAGGAATTCTAAATGTAAAAAAAAAACCGAAGAGGTTTTAACCAAATTTTAAATAGCAATGGATTAACAACTCAGAATGCATTAAAATTTAATACTTGTACTTCCATCAGAGCTTCCCATAAAACTTATAAATATTACTACTACTAAAATATGAATTATGAGACATTTTAATAGGGGACCCTTAAACAGTAGTGTGAAAACACTATTGTGTTCCACTTTAAAAACCATAGACGCGT
>JAGSMT010000532.1:0-62587 GCA_029286875.1 Lamproptera curius
TTCCCTGGAACCGGTAGCAGGTTGGACGATCCACAAGAGAGGTAAGCTTTTATTAATCATTCAAAGTTTTTTAGAATGGCGGAGGAAAAATTCGTACTTTTTTCCTCCGCCTAGGTGATTCAGTGGTTTTGTTACTGACGTTGCGGGTTCGAATTTTTGGTTAAATGCCAATTCCGGTCGTTAAAACCACTTTTGGCAGCCGTTATAAAACATTACCTTTTAATTAACTAACAACTAATCCCAGGTGAGTTGTCACACCACCTTGTAGCAGCTGTTCCAAGCGTTATTTGACCTTAAAATTTGAAAACTCATCCACGTATGAACTGCCGCAGGTCAGAATACATTCATATATTAGCTAGGAAAAAGACAAGTACCATTAATGTTATTTACATTTATAAAAACATCAGCACTTTATTTACACACATTATTCTATCCAAAATTACGAATATATTTCAGTAGAACAAACTAATATTTCAAGCGTAATCCTGAGCTCTAATATTTTAATAAAACAAACTAAAAGACCTTAATCTTAAACGGAATGGGTTGGTCGTGTAGCAAATGGCCTCATTATATAATGATTAAATGATGTGTATTTGATAAGGCTAGTTGACGTCAGAACAAGGATGCTAATTGCTTTGGGATTATCAAAGATTTAGTTTTAATGAAACTAACAATATGTTTTGTTTTAGGAAACAAATAATTTTGTTTAGTTTTTATTTAACGTTCAGGCGTCACGAAATGGGTAGGAAAAACGCATAAAGAAGTCCAGTTATATATATATATAAATAGCTCAGCCTGCGTATATGCTGTCAAGAAAATCAGACAATTAACTGACGTGGAGACGGCCTGGTTAGTATACTTTTAGCTATTTCCACAGTGTAATGTTTATGGCATTCTACTGTGGGGAAAGTGGGATACTAATACGATCTTTGTCCTCCAAAACGAGCTATTCAGCGGTTTTAACCTGGGCCCAAGGAACCCCTTAGAAAATTGTTCCAGAGATTAAAATACTAACCGTTACTTCTCAATATTTTGAAAACCTAATGATGCAAAAAATAGAAATGATTTTTAGACATTGTGATGCACATAACATAAATACTAGAAACAAACATAATTTAATTCTTCCAGCAACTAGACTGGAAGAATAAGTAATCTTTATGGGACAATGTATACGTTTTACAACAAAAATCCCAGTAAACGTTCAGAATTTAACTGTTAATAAATTTAAAAAGTAGTAAAGGAACGTTTATGTGTTAAAGGTTATTATGACATAAATGAATTTATAAATGATAACACAGGTGGTAATGGAATGCTCTGCTCCAGGCTTTTTCAAGGTAATATACGTATGATAGTACTGTGTAGCCTATAAGAAAAATTTATATGTATATATTTGATTATTATTTTAAAAGATGACAAAATAGGCCTCTGAGTTTTTTGCCGGTTCTTCTCCAGGTCGAGGCGTCCTATTCCGAACCGGTGGTAGCGTCCTTGACAATCAATAAGCGAGTGTTACACTTCTATATTGAATAAAGATATTTGAATTTGAATTTGAATTTGAATATTGTTATAGAAAAATTTCCACGTTTACACAAAATTTGGCTGACATGAATTTCTAAATTGAATTATTTGAATTTCAGGTGCAAAATTTTGAACAGGTGATTAAACCGTTTAGACATCGACAAAATTATTGCAGCAGTTATACGTGATAAACTTCCAGACGAGCGGACATTAACCAATTGCAATGATACACCCACAAAAAATTGCATAAGACGCTACAAACCAGAAGTAAAATTTGATATACGCTGTTAAATCCAGAAGTGATTTTATTTTTTCTTCTTTTTATGGCATACGCAGGCATACAGCCAGTCAGGCCACCTGATGGGAAGTGATCACCGACGCCCGTAAACATTGGAAATACCAGTGGTATCGCCAAGCGCTGGCTACCGTGGAGAAGTAGGTGTTAAGTCCGTTTACCCAGTAAATACACTGGCTACGGTGTCCTTCAAAACCGGGACAGCAGTGTTTTCCAATTACTGCTACCGGGCAGAAATAGACCGGGTGGTATCCACCCAAACGGTCTCCTGTAATAAGGGACCTACCACGGTAAATAAAGGGACTTAGCGATTGCGATGGTGTTTCTTTAGCTTTAGTCGCGAATCTAATACGACCTAGATTATAAACAGTGTAAATAGATACATACAACTGGACATAGGTCCTCCAATATATCTCAGACATTTGGGGTTTTGGACCGTATCCCACCACGCTGGTCCAATGCGGGTTCGTGAGTGGCGACTTTTTACATGCTATTCGACGATGGATCATCTTACTTTTTAGGCAATTGCTAGATCGCCTAGATTACCTAATCAACTGAAACAACAAGAAAATTTTGTTTAGTCCCACGATTCGAACTCGACCTCCGGTTTTAAGCACACGCCCGTACTTTAGGCTAGAGGCAAAAGATACCCATTCAAACTTTTACTATCATTAGAAACGTATAACATAGAACCCTTAATAAATGTTGTTTTTTTTTGATAGTGCAGGCAGACGAGCAGAAAGGCCACCTGATTGAATGTGGTTACTGACACATATGGACATCGGCAATACCAGGGGTATCGCCAATGCGCTGCCTACGTGAAACATAGAATGATAGATTTACTCAGTAAATATGCTGGCTACGGTGCCCTCCAACTGGAACACAGTAGTATTTTATACTCTTCTGCTTGCGGCAGAAAAGGCACAGGTGGTATCGCCGAGACGGCCTGTCTGTAAGAAAAGATTACATGGACAACAATTTCAGGAGGTGGTATATCCTGAAGTTATTGTTACATATTATGATACAAGGACGAACTATCTAGCAGGGAGAGTTAGCTTAACTCGTGCCACGTAATTGTTAAACCCGTAAGTGGTAACTTGGACGATGGCCAATTAGTAAAGTTTAACTGCTAAGGAAGATCTTTCGAAAGTTGTGTAAACCTGTTTACGATCTTATTTATAGTCATAAATCGAAACACCAGTTCTTTCAAAAGATAGCTAGTGTTGGTCGTTTTTACTTAAATATGAAAATTTAAGGTTATTTATAAGACTTATTAATAAGAAATTATTTAATTCAACCCTAGTTTCTAGATAAAGTAAGATATTTGAAAACAAAAGAATATTTTTTTAAGTCTGGTAAAGAGTTAATTCCAGCATTGCGATTGAGAAATTTTAAAAATTTTGAGAGTACTCGTTGCATACAAAAAAAAGAAATCTTTCCTCTTTGTAATATTGCTTAAATTAGTAACTTCGGAGCATATTCAAAACAAACAAACGGACAAATCTCAAGTTTCTACAAGAAGCCGAATTGGTGTATCCCACCTAAGATGAGGATCAATGGATAACACATTGTCTCATTCCACGTTTCAATTTTATTTAAATTTCTTTTCACCGCTTTGTGATAATGGTATTATATTGTAATTGCTCGATGACTTAAAGTAAGTAAAACAAACAACAGTACTAAGTTCAAATATGTTAAAAAATGTTTACCATATGTCTTTTTATGGGATGCCCATCTCCGGGCAGTAGCCGGTTTAGTTGGAACCGAGGGAAGGGAACAGCCGTCTTGGTGTTCCCTGAGAAAGGCCTATGACCAGCAGTGGACTGTTAGATGCTGATGATGATATTGGAATTTTTGCCAACGTTGAGTTACTTCTTTTAAAATTCATGGCTTTCTAATCATTTAAATACATGGAATAATCCATTGAATAATTACAGTAATAACAAATTCCGTCAATTAGATGCTCCGGTCATATAGACGTTCCATTAGACGTTCCAAAAATTGAGTTCACGGTTAAACTACGTCGATAAAAACGTAAAATTTAATTTCCTGAACAGACTATGAAGTAAATCATTTTCAGCGCCTGTTGATATAATAAAGGTTTATGGCTCGTGTAAATTTCCATGCATTTTTATGAGACACGAAAAGGTACAATCATTCAGCTAAATTGCACAATGAACAAGGTTTCAATACGTAAAGAGTAACAATATATTAGAGGAAGAAATTATATCATATATATCGTTTAATAACTAGCCGTTACTCGCGACTTTGTCCACGTATAACAGGAGCAATGTCATATGTCTTTTTTTAAACTGTATGTGTCAATCATAAGACACAAAGTTGCATCTTTTTATCGTCAACAATTACGAAATTCCAAATTGATTTTCTTTCCTATTTCAACCAGTAGGTCATCCCGTATAGTTTGAAACATCAAATTTTTCAGATAAACTCCAAGCGCAGCATAGAAACACTTAAGATTAAAGTTTCTTGATATAAAATTTCATCGTTTTATCTTAAACAACTGTTATTGAGTTTATATTTCTGTTATTAAAACTTTAAAACTATACAATGCGATTTGAATCCCACTATTCTCTACATTTTTTCTTAAACAGTACTAATATAATAGAACTTCTATCTAAATTAACTATTAAAATATTTCAAACTTTTTGTTCTTATTATGTTAAATAATTTTATGATGACACATTTCTTTAAAGTAGAAACTATAATATAAAGCTCATTTAGCAAAATTTTAAATGATCTGGTGGCGTTAATGATTATGCTAATCTCTTTTTTTATTGTGATTCTTTAAGTACTTTCCTCACACAATTATTTAATACGAAAATATTTTAGGATACTGTATTGCCAGGAAACAGGAAAAATCTTTAACATCTATCAAAGCATCGTGCTAACTTTCAACCCATATATGTCCAAAATAGTACATTAACATTAATTATTATGACGTTAAAATGTTATAATGTTTGAAAAAGGACGTCACGATATCTAAAATGAAAACTTTTATATTTAAACTTACATAAATGTACAACTTCTCGCTAACCATTACAAAATATAATTCATAAATAATGTTTTGACAACACAAACATGGAGGAGAGCTTGTTTCAAAATTTGTATTGTGATAAAATTATATTTTCGCAACGCTACGAGCATGTGCGCAAATATTTATTTATTGTACATTCAGCCTGATACGTTAAGAAATATTTGCAGCAGATATTCCATAGAAGCAATATTCAATACAATTTAAAATATTAATGTAATATCATTTTTATAGCGTTTGTGTTTTCAACCATATTGCATGTAAATTCCTATTAATTTAAAAGCTTTATTGTTACCGCCCAAATTAGATAGGTAATATGCATAGTTTTCAAATTAAATAAAAACCAATTTTTGACAAATATTTCAGAGAAACGTTAATTTCAAGTTTACTAGTTATTGATTTCAGTTAAGATTCAAACAGATAACGAATTTTGGCTACAACGGCACAATAAAATCGAAATCTAGAATGCCAGCCGTGAAATTAGAATGGTACGCGTAAGTTGTTTAGTAATTACAAAAGCGATTAACGAGTCAACCGAGTGAAGGCAGCGTGTCACAAACAATCGTCGACCGTAATTAATACTAAATGAGGTGGTAACTCCGATACCACAACGTTTGTCGAAAGTCTTAAGTTCTCCCCGTGGTGACCTATGGGGCGAAACGTGGCTTTGACTGTAAGACTGGGCTACTAGTTTGCCGTTTCTCAACGCACTATAACCGAAGTTACTTTGTCGGACAAAATCCGTAATTAATTAATCCGGCAAAGAACTAAACAAACCAACATAGAGTGGTTGAAATAAGGCTGCTAATAAAAATGATGAGAGAACTAGTTTTTTTACGAGTCTATTCAATAAATTTATAGCACGTTAAATGTAACTTTTCTCATATGAACAAAGATTGATTATAATCAAAATATTATGTTATGACACCCCAATTGGCCTAGTGGTTAATGACCCAGACTGTTACGCCAAAGGTTGTGAGGTAGATTTCCAACATGGAAAAATATGGGGTGATTTACTTATTTTCTCGTGTCTGTGTTAACAAAAGAAAAGAAAGTCTCTGTATGATTCAGTCATCTATTTTTCATAGCTGTGCTTATTTTGAGACTAGATGATTTGGCGTTGTTCGTCCAGAAATATAAGTAAACTTTATTGTTATTATTATGCTAAGTTAATTTCGCTTACAGTGCGTTTACACTTTTTTAGCAAATTAATAACAATTTAAGAACATGTTATTACATTATTATTATTATTATTTCAATATAAATTATGGGTAAGAGAAAAACATAAACACACACTCGGAATCTGAAAAAATGCATAAAAGTGTAGTTTTATAATTGGGTCCATTTTTCAGCTCCCTGAAAGTCCGGAGCTCTTCGCCTATTTTGGCCACTGTATCTTTGAAGATCCGGCATTGGTGATATCCTTGAGGTGCCCAAACGCTTTGAAATATTTCTTCGCTTGTTGAGTGTTGATAACATCAGATAGATTGGACATTTTGATCAAGATTTTTGTAAGAGTTTTAAACACGTAAAAAGTAAGTGTTGCAGTGATGAGATTGTGCTGGTGAACCGGTTTGTAAGATTAGAACTACATTATTACAAATTATAGATACACTGTAACTCGATTTTAATTGCAATAAATTATACTCTATATAGGTAAGAATTTCACTTATTTCAACAAAAAATTAAAGGAGCTAATTCAAACAAAATTCAAAAAAAATACTAGGTAAACTAGACGTAACATGTCATGGCTCAGCGTTTGAGCGGATTTGTTACGTCTTCCTAACTTATGCTGATAATGATGATGATGATGAATAAAGATATTTGAATTGGTCTATAAACATAAATAAGATATTTAGGTACAAAAAAGCTTGCCTGTAACTATAATTCATTGAATGAATGTACCATTGCACATTGAAAATTTCAAACAGTTGAAATGAATTTAGGCCGTTGAATTACTCGCAGGATTAATTATATATCTCAATTTTTAAATAAATATTTGGGATAATAACAAAATGCTATTTATTTCAAAACTAATTCCAGAATGATTGAGCGATATTTCTTATAAATTGCTGTCCGTTACCCGCGACTTCGTCCGCACGGAATAGAAGAAATGTCCGCGAGTTGTCAGTTGAATCAGGCGTTTTTCAATTATTTTTTCATGTGCCTATCAGTAGACACATAGTATTATGGTTTTTGCTTTGATGATGACGAATTTCCACATTGACTTTTACCCCATATTTAAACCCTTTCAATAACTTTTATTGCAATAATTAATAGAATATGTCCCTTCTGGGAATGCATTCTAAGTATAAAAAAATTGTCTTTGAAATCGGTTTAATGGTTTTAGACAGTAAAGACGGACAGACAGACACAAAAGCTGAAACAGAAAAGCTTGGTAAATAGCTCTTCCTATTGAGACCCAACTATACTGATGCATGTATAATATGCAGTTTATATCATTGGTTTTTACGACTATTAATTTACAAACCAATTAACAAAAAGTAAAATGCAACAAGCAAATTGTATCATATATATATATATTGTGGTATATATATATATATATATATATATATACCACTTCATTCGTAATACCGCAGACATTAGGAAGGTTTAATTTTTTTAAAATTAACTACCGATGTACACATTTTGTTTAACAACATAAAAGTGTAACCACGTACAAAAAAAATCATTTATAAAGCTGTATGTGTGTAGTTTTGTATTTCATTCCGAATGTCTGGTTTTAACGAAAATATCGGTTAATAAAGGTGCTATGATTATTATAATAGCGCTGCGTACTTGACATCTGCATAATGAGGGCCGGTTGAGAATGTCTTGCTGATGTCTTCAGCAGTCACGTTTATAAGTGTTTCTACGTGTATTTCGTAACTTTGTGTATTATTTGTTTCATGCTTAAGCAACATAAACAATACTAAATTTAAAACACCTCGATGTTTTGGTCATATTATTTATTTTACTGGTTGTAAATATATTGTTTTCTTGGATATTTTATACATTTGTCTTTCTTCTAGACATTTGTTGAAGAATTACCCGAATGACGCAGACCGAATGGCATTTGACCCCCAGTCTCTTATCCTTAATGAGTTCAGCTACTCAGACTTTCGCTTAAATACCACTGTAAATTTTTGTAACTGTTGTAATGTAAATAATAGCGACTATCCATTTTAAATTATAGATTGCCTTTTACGAGGTCCGCAACCGAAACGGACAACTTAAATTTCCACCAAACGTATCGTTTTACCAGGAAACAACACAAGAGTTGCCACATAGGCTTTGGATACACGTCGGTTTGTTTAAAAAACATATTTCAATTTAAAAAATACAAATACTACCGTTTCAGGCAAGTTGCGGACAAAATAATATCCCCTGTCAATGTGAAAGGAACGCACCTGCTTCACGAGCGGATTTATAACGCAGAAAATGACGAGCATTTGTTTCTGCCCAAAAATAAACACTGAAACGCGGTTGATAAAAGTGATTTACGTTTTGCCTCATCATATTTATGATAAGTCGTAACTGCAGAAAATGAAACGGGAGCAATAATTAAAAAATAATGCAGTTTTACCGATTTTAACGCTTGTAAAACTTTTTAGCTGACTACAATTATATTTATTATATAAAATACATATTTATATTAAACTTAAACTGTTTCGAATAATAACTATGTCAGTTACAAGCATATATGAATATACACCGAATACGGATATTAAACTTTTATAGTCTCAGTGGGTGAAAAGTTTTTTCAGTTTTACTAAATCAAAAACTAACTGCTGCCCTGACCTGGGATCCGTAAACTTTAAAGCTTTATTATTAAAATTAAACTTAAATGCGATAAAATCCGTCTTTTATTTAAAAAAGACCTTTATTAAATCAACTGAGGCTAAATGAACACTTTAATCAAAAATGAACGCTTAACATAAATGACATCTTATTCAATTAAACAAATAATAATAATTTTCGACGTTCATGCTCAGTAGAGTATTATTTAAATGAATAATTTTTTACTTTGACTTTGAAATATAATAATAATAATAGATGCAAGGAACTTGCACGTTATTCGTTGTTTACATTGCCTGTGAAAAGAATTTCCAAGGCTTTTTTTGAAGAAGAAGCCTTAAAAATTTTCAATATGTTTTTGGAATTATTTTTCTTGTTTAAACCAAATATGCTAAAGAGGATAAAATAATAAGTAATAAAATAATGAAATTGTTTTAACAAACAAAGAAATGGATTATATATAATAAAAATTTACAATTTTTAATTTACTGGACGGAATGGTTCAGGTTTTGAAAATAGCCAAAGGGCAATTAAATTTTTTAAAAAATTATCCACTTTGAATAAATAGCTGTCGATAAACTTTAATCAATTAATGGATAACTTTTAAAGAATCGCAATAATTCTTTAAGGCCTTTTATTTGTTAATCTGTGTTGCTTGAATTTTTAAAATTCAACATTTGGCATTTGATATGATTAAATTTTTTTTATTAATGTGCTCGAAGGTGCGTGGCTTAAGAAAATCAGTACCCGGTTGGGCTATTTCAAACTCTATATAAATTGTAAATATTGCTCACATTCCAGAGTTAAAAGTTTTTTTTTAGGGATCTTTCCTGTTTTAAATTTTCTTTTCAAATTAAATACCTGAAATAGCAGAGAATAACCATAAACTAAAACCCCTTTTATTTTTGACCTGTCCTGAATTTTTCAAAAACCTTTAGATGCGATTTAAAGAATGAACCTCACCCAACTTTATCTGAGACTTTTAAAAGTTTTGACCAAAAGGCAGTAGTTGATTAGACTAAAAAATGCTTATTTTAATAGATGATGTTTACACCACTTAGGGCTTAAACATCGTATTTATTTATAATTAGTTTAAAATAGGCATTGTATTATTTGTACTACCTCAGGGTACAATATTTATTTCTGCCTTCTAAGAAAAAGATTAACCTAAATATCGAAATTGAGCCCTTAGTACATAAAACCACAACAACCCAAAAAACCAAGAACAATTGTTAGTGGTAAATGAATTCTTTGCGCAAGAGGCCCGTTGCTAAAGCACGATAATAAAAGCCGAGCAGGAAAATTATCTTAGGTTCTTGTTATAAACCGTTGAAGGAAAGTTTAGACATGAGAAGATATATTTTTAAATTACATCGTTCGCTTATTGTACACGAGATATAATTATTTTGTCTTTTCTCCATCAAATTTTACCTTAATATTTTCTTAAATTTCCATAAAACTTAATAAATATAGGCATTTTTTCATTATCCGGGTAGAACATAATCCACATTTACCGAATATCAGTTTTGGAAGAGCGATTGGCAATGTAACCACCCCAAAGGGAAAAACTCATCAAAAATGAATTGTTGTCAGTTAGTTTGGAGGAACGACATTCTTTAACGACTGCATAGAAGGTTACAATCAGTCCAACAAACACAAACACACATTCCTTGAATCAGTGTCATTGGCAAATAGGTTAATCAATCAGAAACCGATAATGCAAGTTGTTTTCACGGAATTAACCCACGACCTCCAGTTTGTAAAGCAAGGCCAGTTCATAGGGCAACAGAGGACATGTTACAAATAAAGCGAAAAACAGAACTTATTACATTTCAGTAGGCAGGAAATCTTAATGAATCTTAATTTTGAAACAAAAAGAACAAAGGTAGAGCCAGTAAAACCAAGGAATGAGTTAATTTTTATTGCCAAGTGAACCAGACAGCCCGTTGGCTGTAAACAACAGAACTAAATCATGGGACGCCTCAACAGGTTTAAAGCTCTAACTTTCGTTTCAACAAAATAGAGTGATTTAGGACTGTTTCTATAAAAGGTCATTTGAAAAAAAAATTACCTAAAGGAAGTATTTTTTCTTATAGCATGCTTAGAAATAATATAAACAGAAAAATGTATATTGTCTAATGTCTGCGACCGGTTTAAAACTCAATCATTTCACACGAATTCTACGAACACTACACATGATTTAATAAAATAGTTCTGCCCGTGATCCTGCAAAGTATCTCAAACGTGGAAAATATTATTAAACAAACTATACGCTGAATGACTCTTTCTTTAATTTACGCGATTATTTTACGTATTAAATCCACTTTTTACGGATTTTTACGTTAATATTTATACTCTGTGTCTGCCCTTGATAAATCGAATGAATAGTCCAACACGGCATAAAATGTCCGATGTTGCGGAACAATGAAAGAAAAATCCGTAAAGGTTATTTGATAAAGGATCAAATCATCTTTTAATCATAGTTACCACGACTCTTATGATCCAACCTACGAGTTGTTTAGGTAATTATAAAAACACATACCGTTAACGAAGACCACAATATATTGATTTGATAGGTTAGACCAAAGTTGAAACAAAAACTTAACTCTAAACTTGCGTCCATAGGTATTTTTATTAAGCTTTATGCAACATGTTAACGAGCAAGTAAAATAAATTAGATGAAAGCTTTACAAGTGAAGGCCCAAGGAATAACTTCTCGTTTGACTTTGTTCCTATTTACTTTATAAGAAATCAAAATTTAATATTTATTTAATCAGTGGCCTAATGATATTAAGTGATGTTTGACTTGTACCATTGATGGCCTATGGATTTTTTGTTTATTAGTTATCTTAAAGCATTATATTTGATTACATTATTATTGAGATAAATCTAATTTTGATATTACAAGCGTCTTCCATGTAAGTTGACTGAAACACTAATGATTTCCCTTATGCAGTAAGTTTAATTAGGATGTTAAAGAAATACTATTGAAGATCGTATGTAATTCAATTAAAAACTTTTGTTATTTCTTCATAATAGACAAAAACGGACTTAATAATGTATTCGCCTATTATGAAGTTTTCTTTAAATTAATTTATTTGCAAATTATATTAATGGGAAACACAAAAAAAATTATTGAAAGAAATTTGCTTTATATTTAATGAGAAGTCTAAAGCGAGAAATGAGTTTTGGAATTTTTCTAAAATAAAAAAATGTTATAGGTTCTAAATAAGAATTAAACGTTTTTTTAAAATAATTTTTAATTAATTAAAAAAACACGACTTTGGAAACAAATATTGTAATTCTAACCATTGTTAAATTTATGTTTAGGAATTTTGAGTAAAATTTCAGCCTCTTGTTTTGGATAGTTGCTTTTATTTTATTATTCGGGCCTTTTTTATTCAAAATAAAATAAAAACTACAATTATAACTTTTCTAAGGAAAAATTTTCATTTAAAAAGGCATGAGCTAAGAAGTTTAATTTCCGTAAAACATTCGTCTTCTTAATTATTGTTACCTTTACAATTAAAAATTAACGAACTAACTTTTGCTTCAACATTTCATTAGACGATAGTATTTACGTAATTTGCCCGGGTGGTTTTAATGTGATCTTTAGTATAAATAGAAACGAATTGGGAAAATTTTAAAGGACCGGTGTTATTTTTTTATAATTTTTGTTAATTTTAGGCAACGCAATTATTAACTTTTTTTAAGAATTTATTATAAATTGAAAACAAAGGAAAAAAATTGATTTTTTCATTTATTTTAAAATATTTCCAAAGTTGTTTAAAATTCACAAACAAAAATATTTTTTTAAGCTTTTTAAGTTTGAAAATTTTTTAGAAATTTCTTTATTTTTCAATAATTTAACGGGGCCACATGTTGGGACTTTAATATAATCAAAAAAAATTAATGCGCAAAAAAAAAAGAAGTCACTTATTCTTTTTTATCAATTTTCAATAAAGGATAATCGACCAATGGGAATATCAGGAGACTTTTTAATATTATTTATATTCCTTTTTTTTCACCCGGGGACAGCCCCTTTTGCCCCAAGAATAAAAAAAAAAGAAAATTATGATTCTTTAATGAACTTTTCGGATTATAAAGGGGAAATTTAGGGCTACAGGGTGTAAATCCATGAAGGATGGATATATTTTTAGAGTTTTTTAGACTGTCTTGGCAGCTCTTTTTGAAGTAAAATTTGAGCTCAAGCCACTTTATATATTATAACGCAGTGTTTTAATATCTGTTTAATGCCGAAGCCAAAACAAATGTTAAAACATTTGTTTTAATTATAAAATCAAAAAAAAATATTTAATTATATATTTGCGATCAAATTGTGGTATAAAAGTATTGTAAAAACACGCGAATCGGCTATGTATTAGTCCAATGGCTTTCATATTACTGTAACTGATTCAATAATATCCGGTAGCCCATTGTGTTTGTTAAATTATACGGTCGTAGTTATATTTCATTGTAATTATTATTATTATTATTTACATTTTACAACTTTTATTTTTCACCCTTTCAGGGTCTTAATATTTTACGGGCTTTTGGCCAAGTAAAAATATTTTAAATAGAAAAACTTAATCTATAGAAAGAAATTTCCTAACAATTCTGCAGTGTATTTAATATGGCAGCTTTTGAAGCAGAAGGTAGGTAAGAGGATGAATTTGAAGATTTTGAGACTTTTGTGCAGGGTTGTGGGAACGACTCCAGTGGTTGAAATGATGATCGGTATAGTTTTAACTGTATCTACACGCCATTGAGTTTTATTTCAATTGCCAGATCTGTATACTTGCAAGTTTTTCGGTGTGTGTTGATGTAAGGTTGTGGGTATTCAGTACAGCTATGTCGATAAGATAAACTGTGCTATTGTTTTTATCGTAAAGTGTTATGTCCGGTCTATTGTAGTGGATCGTTTTGTCTGTAATTATTGTTCTATCCCAGTAGATTTTAAATTGTTTATTGTCTAGTATTTTTATGGGTGTACTTATAGTAGGCTATTTTTCTGTAATTAATTCGTGTTTGAAAGCTAGGTATATGATGAATGATTAGCTGCAATTTGGTCGTGTCTGTGTTTATAATCTGTTTGAGATATTGATCTGCAAGCTCGGTAATACGTTGTATTGTCTCGAAGCACTGTGACAGTGTCGGCAGAGATCAGATTTGAGGTTAGTGTGACGGATAATATATTTCTGATAGTTTTTGTATTTATGACCTGGTCCTGAATAGCCAACATAAATCCTCAGTCTCGGAAACAATTCGCCCTTTTCAACCATGCGTTCGAATCTATTGTGTCGACGTTAGAGTTGTTGAGGTCTTGAGCGATGTCTGCCGTGGAGCGATTTTGGTGCCATATTTCTATTTTTGTTGTGGTGTGGTAATGTTTTCATTTCGTTGTTTTAAATTGTCTCGGAGATTAAGTGGGTGTATTTGCGTCTGAATGAACAATAGCTTGATGTAGAGTAGAGTTTTGACTGTAGAAATATGTACAAGTGTTGTTATCTGCTTGTTGTGGAGGTTTTGGATATCGATGATACCTCTTCCTCCCTCTGTTCTCGGGAGAGTCAGACGTTGCTGGCAAGATTTAGGATGGTGTTTTCTGTATTTAGTCATGTGAGTGTTGATAGTTCGTTGATGTTTTTTCAGGTCAGTTTGAGACCAGTGAATGATTCCAAAAGAGTAGGTGAGGGTAGGTATAGCGTAAGTATTAATAGCTTTAATAGTGTTTTGGAGTTAAGGTGTGAACTTAATATTTTGTGCAATCTTGTTTTAAATTTATTTGTAAGTGTTGTTTTGTAGTTTTTCATGTATCTGACGTGATTGGTAAAATCCTAAATATTTATAGCCTTCTATATCGTCTATTGGTTCTATATATTCACCTGTAGCTAGTTGTAATGAATTATTAACTAGTTTTCCTTTATTAATTGACTGAATGCCACATTTCTCTATACCAAATGACATTTTTATATCATTTGAAAATGTTTCGGCAATGTTAGCTAAAGTGTTGATTTCTGTTAAACTTGTGCCATATAGTTTAATATCATCCATGTATAGTAAGTGTGAAGTGCGTATTGCCCTGAGTGATTTTGTAACCAACATTACTATTGTTGAGTAAATCTGAAAGAGGATTTAAAGCTAGGCAAAACCATAATGGACTAAGGGAATCTCCCTGAAAAATACCTCTACGAATTTTTATGAAGCCTGATTCAGATTGGTTTAAATTTATTTTGGTAGCCCAGTTATACATAGAATGCTGTAAAGATTGTATGATAGTTAGAATTATCTTATAGTGTTCTAAAATAAATAAAAGCCAAGAATGTGGTACGGAATCAAAGGCTTTTTTATATTCAATGTACATAGTGTAAAATGTTTTTTATTTCTAATGGCCGGTTTGGATACAACTGCATTTATCGTCAGCTGTTCCTTGCAGCCTTGACTAAATTTTCGGCAACCTTTTTGTTGTTCTGCTAATAAATTGTTGCTTTGAATATGGTTATAGATAAGATGTGATATACTTGATGTTATAATTTTATAAATATTTTGTAGGCATGTAATTGGTCTATAATTTGCTGGACTACGTGTGTCTTGTAAGGTTTTTGGGAGCATATATGTTATACCATGTGATAAGAATGATGGCATCGTGTATGGATGTTGAATGAAGTTGTTAATATGATTCAGTAAGAATGGATGTATACTGTTGAGTCGTTTAATCCAGTAATTGTGAATTTTATCAGAACCAGTGGCTTTCCAGTTGTGTGTTTTTGCAATTATCGCCTGTAAGAGATCTAGACTAATCTTTTCAAAATGCATATCCTGTACGTGCGCGACGCGCTCTTTATGTTTTTCTATCCATTGGCCTGCATTGTGGTCTATTGGTTTGGACCAAATATTAGACCAAAATTCTCAAGTTCGTCTACGTGGGAGATGAAGAGTAGTTGGGAGGAGTAACTTGATTCTACAGAAGCAGATTCTGGATTTGTTTGTGAAAAACGAGTTCGGATATTGTAAATGTTGCTATTATTGTTGATAGAACGATAGAATGCTTTTTCGTTTGAACTGAATAGTTTGTTTTGCGTTTTCCTAAGTGTGGTTAACTTGTAACGTCTTAATCTACTAGCTAAAGCACTAAGTTTTTGTTTGAGTGTGTCTAGAAAATGTGTGAAGTCAGTATTGTCCGGTTCATGTCTGCTGTGTGATTTGTAATTATTTCTAATAAACTCTACTTGTTTTAGAATAGATGGATTTCTATTGCCATTGATATACTGGATTAGTACATAATTTTAGTCCTGATATTTTCAATTTATTATTATTATTATTATAACATTTATTTCAGATTAAGAAATCCATAACATTTTCGTAATTATAACCTTAATTTAAAAAACAATTTCGTTAATCATTCTAAATGAAAAATTAATACAGCACAAAGGATAACAAAATTTCACATAATATAAACATAAAAACTATTAAAGACAAGATAAGATAAATAACAATTAGCAGTGGTAATGTCATAAATTTGTATGGAGTTGGATCCATCTATGTAAAAGAGGAGAGTCCATGCATCTGCAAATACACGTAGGACGTTAATTAGTGCTCAGCGTAAACGTTCCATTGCAGAGGCACACCGTTTTCTCATGAGCGCAAAGGAAACCATCATATGAACTCTACGAACATACCAGAGGCGCTACATCTCTCACGGCAACCCATCAACGCCCTAAACGTGTTATTGTACTGCACTCGTAGGCTTGTATATCCCTGAGTGTACGATACCCAAAGACTACACGTGTACATCGTTATGACAATACGTTTTAAATAGTGTTTTTGACTTGTATCGAACAACGTGCAAACCTGCGGGATTAGCATATTACCTGTATTGACAGGGATCTACGTTCTCTCTCTATATCACTGTCATCCTTTAAGTTCTCAGTGATCCAGTGACCCAAATATTTAAATTTTGTCAGTCTCGAGGTGCTATATTATATAGCAATACTTTTGGAGATCAGGAAAAGTGGTGTCGGTAATCGTTTAAAGACCATAACCCACTTTTTGTAGCGTTGTATTTAAGACCATGAGCTAGAGCATACTGCTCGCACGTTTGTAAAAGTTTTCTTAATCCAGCAATAGATGGGCTTAGTAACACCATGTCATCTGCATAACTTATGTGTTATACAAACTCCATCAATATGGCACCCTACTTTAGTATCCCTGAGTTTATCCATCAGTTGATTTATATAAATATATAAATAATTGGGGTGAGCTTGAACCTCCTTGTCCTGACACCATCAATTCATTTTGTATATTTAGTTAGACACCAGCCCACTTTACACTGTTCGTCTAGCTTTGCCAATACTTGGATAGAGACTATTTCAGGTGCAATTGTATTTTCATTACCAAGTTTCTCACTATAAGACATCGTAATTGACCATATCGAATGCCTTCGATAAATCTAGAAACAGGCAAAAACAGGTTTTTCTAATTGTATAATACTGAACAGTCTGCTTTAGTACAAGTATTGCACTTTCCGTAGAAAGTCCGGCCCTAAAACCAAACTGGGTATCAGATAGGTTATTGTTATTTAGTAAGCTGTTTGTTTAGCAAACTATCTAGCACCTATGCTAAAAATATTAGAGAGTGATATTGGCCTGTAGTTGGAAATATCTGACGCATTTCCAGTTTTATTTTTAATTACAGGCACCACGATTGCATCGATTAAATCCTTAGGCAAATAACAATGGCTAAGACATAAATTATAAAATAATGCAAGAACCCGCCATAGAGGTCCGGCATACTTAAGATGTTCGATGCTGAGGCCGTCGTGGCCAGGAGATTTACCTCGTACCATGCGTTGAATAGCTGTCACTCCTCTTTAACAGTGAATATTACATTTTAAATTACCATCATTAACATATTTACAGCTGAACATTCTCTGTATGTAGAACAAGTTGGTCAACTTTAAATTGCAAGTGAAATGCGTTAGCGATTTTAGATGGTTCTGGCTTAAGCCTGCAATGCTTACAGGAGACTCGGTTTCGGATCGAGATTATTAGTTGCTTTCAAAAGTTTTTAAATTCTTTTTCGAATGATGTGATGCAATATTATCCATTTTATTTGTAGCTGATTATCTTGACAAAATTTTAGCTTTGATTTAAAATGCTTTCTAGAATTATACATTCCTGTAGATATATCCAAACGTAGAGCTTACCATGCAGTAGCCATATTCGATAGCATTGACGAGCCTTTCTCATGCGCAGTGCAGACATAACGGTTTCCATCCTACGACATGTTTTTGTTGCGATCTTTTTAACCTTTATTTATGTTATTTCTGTGCCACCTCCTTCAGTATATTAACAATGTTTTTATACATATTATCTAACACCTGACCATGATTTATACTCGAGCACATACTGTAAGCACATTTCTGAAAACAGTTGTAAAATCAATATTTCTTAATTTTGAGTTACAAAAATTAGTAAAATCATTTGTTTCATTTACATCCCTTTCACCCCAAATCACATTTTTATAAGAAATCGATGGAATAACAATTTTTGGCTGTATTAAGCTGATATTACAATCAACAATTAGCGGAATGTGATCAGAGTGGTAAACACGTATAGTATCGAGGCGTCAATAACAAGTTTCTTCGCAGCGTTTGTTACTAGACAGTGGTCCAGCCAACGGAGGGCACTGTTAGCAGTATCCCACAAATGTATGTGTATTCTATCTAACAATTGCATATCAATACGTCCATACTGATCCTCCAAAAATGTATAAGTTCTTTACTAAATCGTTCTCCAGGATGCGCTTAAAATCTCCAAAAGATGAAAACTGTTTCGATATTTATACAATCAATTATGGAAACTATTTCCTCAAAATGCTCGTAAATTCTGTCAGGTTATCTACATGGTCTGTAGGCATATATACCGAAAATATCAACATCGAGCAGTCTCCTATAACAATTTTTATACCAATAATGCGATCACTTGTACACGATAGTTCTGATACTGACGTAAACAAAGATTTCCGCCACAATAAAGCGACTCCGCCGTAAGGTCTCCCTTTTAGCACTCCCATAGACGTGTCAACAGCTGATTTTCCAGAGTATCCAAAACAATTATTTATGCTCCCAAGATATGATATTTCATGAGGTAAGAGCCAAGTTTCCTGAAGTGCAATCAGGTCTACTGTATCTAATACATTTTGAATGCAATTATTAGAACGAACTACATTTTTACAATTGAAAGATGCAAATCTTACTTTCTGTTTACTAATACCCATTATTAATATTACTCTCTCGTACAGTATCAAGTCCTCGTTTATTAAAATGAATGAATCGTCTGAAAATAATACCTTCTGGCCACATATTATCATCTAAGAACATATTTAATTTATTCTTAGCAATATAAAGTTTATATGCATTATAGGGCCTAATATTTTTCATTTTTATTTTATCTAACTTAACAACCTCTTGTGTCATTCGTTTTATATATTCCCAGACATCTTCTTCGGTCGTTTCTTTGTTAACGTTCGAAATGAACAATGGTGTTTTTATTTCTGAAGCTTTAAATTTTTCTGTTACATTAAAAGATGCTTTGCCGGTTTTACTCTCTACTCTGTTTCTCAATTTACGTCTATGCACAGTAATCCACTCATTTTCTGGCTTTTTTTCCTTCATTTCACTGCTTTTCTCTGCCATTGTTTGTTCTTCGTTTTTATCTATAGAACTGTTGACTGCATCAGTTTTGTCATGTGTTACTGCTGAGTTACCTGGTGTATTAAACATATTTCTCTGCAGTTTTCCATAAATGAATCTTTCGTACAATAGTGAATGGCAAGTGTTTGAAGCCTCACTTACATTATTAATGTAAGCTGATTCTTCACATATCGAATTGGTGCATTGTTCAGAAATACCAGATAATATGCTCGGCAGTTCAATTGGTTCATTGTGGTAGGTATTACCAATACTTTGAATCGAATCAGTGTTTGAATTCCTTAACGATTTTGTAAGATGATTTTTCATCAACTGCTTATTTACCTCTTCAAAATGTGACTTAGTAACATAGTTATCTTTTATATTCATTATTTCAGCTCGCAATACTACTAAGTCTTTTAACAATTTTGTGACATCAACATGATCAAAACACACCGGTGGAAGTTTATGGAGCTCGTATGCCACAAAAATTGGCAACTGGTCGGGATCGATTGTTTTAAAAACTGATATCATATTTTCCAAGTCCTTCAACTTCTTCTTTGCTGCCTTGAAATTAATTTCCCTTAGATTTTGTTGATGCAAACAATAACTTTTGGCCTCGTCTATCTCATCATCTGAGAAGGCGGAGACGCAAATTCTTATCAAACTTTCGTTGTCCATAACATCGTGTCTGTTACGTATAAATGATAATACCTCGGATATAACTCACGTTACAGTTCGTACATTTAATAGTATTCACAGTCATTATTTCGCAGACGCGACTTACTTTGAGGTAAAATATTTTGATTACCTGAATTTTTTTTCTTTTCTTTCAGTTTCTGTATATTCTGAAAAAATCACAATTTGGAGGTAATTATCGAAAATATTTTAGAAAATATTGAAATAACATAGACGTCAAACGATCAATATCTATACAGTAGTATATAATACACTATAATACGTATATGCTATAAAACGAAGTCTCTTTTATTGTCTGCCGTCCCCGTGTCCGGCGTCATGCGCCGTCGCCATTTGCGTCGGATTTTCAAGCGTTTTTCTACCGGATATTGATTCACTATGAAGATTTAGATGTATAATACATATTATTGAAATGACACTAAGAAATTTAGAGGTTTCTAATTTTATGGCATAAGTGTAAACACTTTTCACGGTTTCATTGCATACTCTGTCTGAGTCTAACTCGATAAAGCAAAATAATGTTCTACAGTATTGTCCACCTTAAAATGCTAATACCAAGGAATAATGCACAATAAGCATTTTGCATCCTTTACATTTTTAGGGAAAGAAGGCTTATTAACAAAAGGACAGATACCTAGCAATTAATCTAAATAAACTATCTTGCATGAAACCATTAGTTATATGGATATTGACACAAAAAGTGTTATAATTTTTTTTTTATTTTACAATCAAAGCTCTATTATTTACCTTTATTTATTTGCTTATTCACTATGAACAAAATTCGTACAAAGACTTATGTTATTGTATACCAGTCAAGATTGGGCAGGTGAAGAGAAAAAGGTGGTGCAACAAATTGAGCTTTGTCTGTTATTAGAATCTGATTTAATTAAAATACTTATAGTACGTTATACTTAAAACATAGATATATGCTATTATACCATAGATATGTGGACTTTATTGTAGACCAATTCAAGTAGTACAATTATTTATTGCATACGTTATGTATATGTTTTACGGTTTTGGCAGCGTTTGTAATTTAATCGCACGAGGTTGTGATTTTTGGTGCCGTTACTTTTTTTATTTCTCAATTATTTATTACACTAATTATCACAAGATTATGAAATATGGGACTACTAAAAGCTAAAATCTATCATAAAAAAACATGAATAATTGGAGCTCTAGAAGCGGAGCGACGAGGTGACATTTAAAAAAACATACGCTCTGAATTGAGTACCTCATTCTTATGGAAGTCGGTCAGAAAGTGATTACTGTCGTGTTGTATATATATATATATATATATAATTCCACGTGTCAGGTTATTTGTCCTCGATAGACTCCTTAAGCCGAGGCTACCCTTTTTGTTGCCTTAAGTCTTAAGTTAAGATAGTTTATTACATAAACTATAAATTATTTTTAAAAAACTGTTTAATAGACATTATGCATAACGCGGATGAAATACATTGTTTATTCGATCTTATATTCACGTAAACAAATATTTACAACATTGAACAAAGTTGAAGAACCAAACACAACTAGAACTACAAACCAGGCTTTTATGTGTCTTTGAGAGCTTATTCAAATCATTTTAGCACTGCTTCCAACGCTAGTTTTGATGAGAAGGGAAATAATTAAGTTACAATAAATAAATTGGTGGTACATTTATTAAAGCGTTTTCCGCCTTGTAGGTGCAATTATTCAGACCCGGTGATTAATGTGCGTCTGTTTTCTTCTCACGGCTAAAAAGAATTTCAATATTGACCAGTCAGAAATTTGGCAGTAGAGTATAATAAATTCGAGTCTTATTTCAGTTATAACTCAAACAATATTTAAATTTAAAATCTCAAAAGGATAAAATCTTTTAAATTCAGTAGTCTAGACAAGTATCGTTCAAGATCAGAATTGAAGTAAAAATATACATTCAAATTAAATGGATTTTAAAAGTAATAGAATGAAAATTATAACATAATATTAAACGGAACGGCATCTTACTTGCCAAAGTGTACATTAAGACAATCTAAAAGAAATAAAGTTTAAAATACCTTTAGTAGCAATTAATTACATCACTTTCTAAGTGTCAGATGAATGAACTATATGAAATTTATTAAATAAAATTACTTTACGGATTTTATCGCGTTTATTTTACATTTTAAATTCCCGACGTTTCGAACCTTTCCAGCGGCCGTGGTCACGGGAGACTGAGATGTCATCGTCTTCTTGCCAGTGCTGAAAGGGGGTTTCAGGTCTTAATTTTTATTAATTATTTTAATCTGTCTCCGACCTATGCAAAATGAACTGATTTTTTTTTATATTTACAGCACAGTGGTATTATGCTTGGTTTAAATTTTAATTTATTAATTATGGGATCCCAACAGGTTGTAGAACAACCATCTTCTCTATTGAAATTTGGATGTTTTAATCTCAAAGCCTCACGGATCATCCTTGGTAGGGTGGTGTTCTTTAGCGAATATTGTGGTCATCAAATCGATGTAATGATTTGGGGATTTAAGGTATGGTCAACACGCCGACTTGTTGGGTCTTCTATGTTTAATGTCAGCTATATGTTTTCCTTCACGCGGGTTCTTATTGCTCCTTCGTTTGTCCAATATAGAGGGCCAAGTCACAATCTAACATCACCTGGGTCTTGTGAGGAATATTGCACTTGACAGGTGGTAGGAATTACAATCTTCTTCAGCGGCAAATAAGTTTTGATTGAAGCCCCTCAAAATGTTCAATCTTGTCAGTTACGCCTCACAAAGGTGAACAGCAGGTACTCGCTCAACTGTGGCTGCCTTCACTCGGTCACTGTGACCTTGCCGTGGCGCAGCGAGCTTGTTATCTCGCAGTACGCTTAACATGGTGTGCTCAGCCGCCAGGTGTTCATCATCCTGATCCTTCGTGCTCTGGCAAAGATTTACCCATGGTAGTACTGGATGGATGGTGGTGTTGCCATTTAAATATTTATTTGTATGGGTTGGTTTCCTATACAAGTATGGCTCAAGGTTTATCAGGACGAATAATTAAAACATCAAGAAAAACTAAAATTATTATTTTCTAACTCCCAAGTAAACTGTATTTTTGAATTAATGGAGCTAAAGTGGTTTAAAATCATTTATTTTATCATATGGTAAGATGGTAAATGTGTCATCCATAGCCTTAAAATCTTGGATGAATGGAGCAGTGGTAGGGCCTTCTCCTCAAAGTCTTCCATAAAATGTAGCAACAATAGGAGACACCGGGCAACCCATCGCTACACCATCCATCTGCATGAAGAACTCATCGCTCGCATGACATCTCAGTCTACCCGTGACCCGGCCGCTGAAAGTGTTCGAAACGTCAGGAATTAAATTTAAAATAAACGCGATAAAATCCGTAAAAATTTTATTTAATAATTATTATCGCGCAAGCAATGAAATAATTATATAAATTTAAAAAAAAAAACTACTCTTAGTATCCGTGACTCGGTATTTAAATATCTTTGATATTCCCAAAATTCGAACGAGGTTTATTTGTCCATGATTTTTGTTAAACTGATTCAATTTGATGAAACTTTGTGTTTTTACCTTATATAATTTATAAATATAATAAATATATAATAATTAACTGAGCGATGAAAAGTAATAGAAAATTCATTTTATTTCCCGACGTTTACTCAAATAGAATTGTAAATCACCTCATGGATCGGATAGTATCTCATTTATTGAAACAAGCAAACGTCAGCGTTAACTCAAAAAATTGCTTCCCACGACCAAAGGCTTTTGACGTTGGACAAACTAAAGCAGTTCCTAGAAACTGAGAGGCAGGCAACAGGTTCTTTGATATAGTATAGTTTCAAAGATCTTTCTAAACAACTTAATTCTATTAATAAACAAGTAAATAGGTTATCAGGAATCAGTAGCATTAATTGCACCAGTATGAATATCTGCGCAAAGGGTAATTGATTTTAAAAATTGTGGCTCATCATCTAAAATGAAAATCTTAAGGATGACAATATGACTCTCAAGGAACGCCTTACCGCACAGATTAATTAGAATTAAGGCCAAAGGGCATTATATATTAAGGCACAACACCCAGTGGTCAAGATAGCAAAACATTGAAATTAGAGAATCGAAAATGGACGGAGTTTGCCACTACTTGTAATGAGTTATCGGAACATACGGCGCACCGATACAACTCAGTGACATAAATTTGCTCATCGCTGCAACCACTAGCCTCCGTAGCCTAGTGGTATGGGCGTGAGCTTAGGAACCGGAGGTCGTGGGTTCGAATCCTGCGGGGACGCAACAAATTTTCATTGTTGTTTCCTAGTTGGTTAGGCAATTTGGGCCGATCACCCAATTGTCTGAAAGTAAGATGATCCATGCGTCGGATGGGCTATAAAAATCGGTCCACCCCCAACCGCATTGGACCAGCGTGGTGGGATACGGTCCGCCTAATGGATAGGGGTGTATTAGGGAGGCCTTGTCCAGCAGTGGACTAACAAAGGCTGATGATGGATGTGTGCAACCACGAAGGGTCGCAAGGGGCTACTCCTCGTCTGTAGTGTCCCGCTTAATACAACCGTAATGAAGTCAAACTTGAGCTTCTTGCAAACAGGTTTTCATCCATCATCATCATCATTCATCGCCTGTGATAGTCCACTGCGGACATAGGCCTCCTCATACCCCATCCATTAGGGATTTTGGACGTATCCACCACGCTGTCCAATGCGGGTTGGTGGTGGAGACTTTTCATGCCCATCGACGCATGCCAGACAATTGGGTGATCGGCCCCCCTAACAATAAAATACAGAAGGTCAGTCCCACAGAATTCAGATCCACGACCTCCAATTCAGGCACACGCCTATACCACTGAAGCTAGGCATGAAAAATAAATGTTCCCAAATAAGATGTGGTGGAGGCACACATATTCGATTTGGTATAATAGGATTTATTAAGCTCATAAGAAAAAACAAATTAAATTCTAATTGGAAGAGCAGGAACCGAAATTGACTATAACTTGCTTGAACTGAAAGAGAGACAAAGAAACTTCAAATGAATGCTCAAATCCTACATTTTAAAAGCCAAGAAAATATTGCATATAACCCTTAAAAATTTTGAGGTCATGTAAAATCGAAACGATCCTAAACAAATGACATACGGTAGTCTTGTATTAACCAATCCTGTCGATATTTGCTGTTCTTTCAATGACTTCTTAAGAAAAACTTTAGCACTATAAACCATAATAACTTATTTGACTATAAATAGTTGAATACTATTAATACTATTAGCAGTAGAAAGAAGAAGTTTAATTAGAAGAATTACTAACCTAGACTATTTTACTTACTCGTTAAATGTCGCATTCATTATCTTTTCTAGAAGTTTACTTCATTGTGAGATGGGCCCTATTCAAAACTGAGAAAGGTTTTCAATCGGACCGTCAACCAGTACATTCAGACATACAATGATCATGTTAATAATGGACCATGAAAAAATATAAAACTATAAATTTAACAACTTCTTGAACTTTATCTTATCCTTAAAATCAATTAATATGAGAAAATGTTTATGAAAAGACATTAAGAATAATGAAATTAACAATACAATAAAGGTGAATTGTCTCAGCTTACAGAAATATAAATTTTAGTTCTGATTCAGTATTTCAATGCTTGGTGACATTTAGATTTACCATATAGATATTGAGTATAACCCTAATGGGTAGGAGTGTATTAGGGCCTATGTCCTGGTATAAGGCCTATGTCCAGCAGTGGACTATCAAAGGCTGATGATGTGATGTGAGATATTTGGTGTTTTTATGTCTATGACTGACATGTGAGTTTTACCACTAATTGTAAAGTCCATAGCTTTCATAAAAGTATCTACAATTGGTAACTTTCACAACCTCATCGAACATAAACATTTAACGTTAAAACTGTAAAACATTTTTAAAACATCATAGCCGTCAGAAGCTGTCTCAATATAATTTGTCAATGTAAAATTTAAAAAAAACCAGATGATTAAGTTTTATGGGAAATAAAATTCTCTTAGATTTTATAATTGTGTGTTATAAAACGCAATGTCATCTTATGTCTTTAAATTTATCGGTTGTTTCAATCCAATTTTATTTACTTGTATTCATAGCGAAATAGTCATAATTAAGTTCATAAATACGGAAATTGTTAATATTAAAATACTTCTATTCGTCCATTGCCAGATTAATCGAGACTTAACAATAAATTTTCTCAAGCAGGAAGAGCGAAAGTTTTAAACTATCTGGCAGAAACATCTGCTCATTTGCATTTTAAAATACCATTCAACAGTATAACTTTCTTTACGAAGAAAGTAAAATATTGATTAAAATCAGTTTCTTTTCTTTTCACCTTATAAATATAATTTAATGAAACAAAGGTTGACTGGTAGACCTTTAGGCATTAAGTCCCGCCATTATCTACTTGGCATTAATCTCCAGCCTATAGCCGAGAAAGGCACTCATCATATCCGGGTTCCTTAAAGAAAAAGTTGCACCCTAAACCAATTCTTGGCATACTTAATAAAAACTTATGTCTAAACAAAATATCAACAGGTGACATAAGGTTTGCTATAGACTTGGGGTTCCTGAAAGCAACAGAGGACCAATGCTTGTAAGGTTTTCTAGCTAGCTGTTAAATACGATGTCTGGAAGGCCAAGACAAACTGAAGGTACAACAATCTCAAAGAAATTTTTAACCCCGTAAGGCAGACAATTTTGGATAGCACCTGCATTTTGGCATGCGACTGTGGGACCAAAACGGCGTTATATTCGTCCAAGACTTCCGGTAACATCCACAAATCCAAAACTAAAACAGTAAATCACTGAAATGTATTTACTGTTTTAAGTTACATCTACTTTAAGTCTCATATTTTTGCGTTCGTTTTTTTATTTAATTTTTATTTTTTATAACTTCAGATGTTTTATTGCTTTGCTGTTTACCAATAACTTTGTCCCTCTAGGAATTTTCTTTTACTTTATTCTCTCTACCCTTCTTTGTACGCTGGAGTAGTGCAAGTTGTGTTGTTCCACCATTTCTATGCTATTAGTATTATTAGATATTATCTATTTGTTATTAATTTATTTATATTTAATAATTATTTTCAATTATATATATTATGTTGATATTTGACGATGATCAAATTATTATGCTATTGATTCAATGAGACCAGTGACGATGATAGATTTAGCTCGACTGGTGATTCTATAAATGACTTTTGGAAAATACCTTTACATCTTACAAAAATAGTGCTTAAACAATGTCACCTGAACTTCCAAAATATCCCCAGGACTTTTGTGATTTGAAGGCTAACTCTAACTACACGCCATATTGATTTCGACTGGCAAACCACATTCCCTCAACTTATACTCTCTCCGGTTATGTTCTTATCCGAATGGCGGGGGTGTCGCCATTTACTTAAGATTGGATCTCCCCTTACAAAATATTGCTTCTTCCTACAGATCTACTCAGCAACTGCTGAATATCTATTTTAAATTTACATTAAAGGTGCTAAATTAGTAGTTGCTGTTTTTGTTTACTTGTTTACTGTCCTCCAATGCAACTATTTCACCGAATTTGAACTGATATTAGAATCTTTGGGTTCAGGTATACATCATGTCATCATGGGAGGTTTTAACACAAATATCCTTGCTTCAGATTCCTCGTACACAAATTCCTACATATAGTCAAAGTCAAGTTCTTTTCATATTTTATCTCTAACCACCTACCATAACCTCTCAGGAAGATACTTGGCTGACTTAATTATCATCTAATCCAGCCTTAGTTTCATTCATGTCAACATCCTGCCCCTGGTTTCTCTTCACGATTGATTTTGCCCTATATCCAAAGCTTCCTAATCCTAAACCCAGGTTCTTACGTCGGTCCTTTGCAAGGTTAAATGTTGACAAGCTTCGTGAAGATGCTGGGAAATCGATTGGAGTTCGGTGGCGAAAGTGACACTTGATAGAAGACTGAAATTTTCAACACCCTTATTACTGTTATTTGACGTCCATGTTCCCATTAACCGTATAAAATTCAGTCGTCCACAGCTCCATGGCTAACCGCAGGCATCGCATGGACAAGTGACGTAGAGATCGCATGTTTGGAAATTTAAAAATCACGTACTGACGTAAACTGGTATCTATACAAGTAGCACGTAATCGGTTGTAATCAGATGATACGCAATGCTACGCCGAACACATTCTTGATAACATAACTATAATCAACTTCTGCTGATATCTGGAGTTCTAGAAACTTCACGCGTAATACTACCCATGATTTGTCGCGACTTTAAATATTTTCCAGTTACTTCTGAAGAGATCAAAATGCCATCCTTTCCATTAAATCAAATTCAATTGGTTTTGACAAAATTAGACGACGTATGATTGTTCCCATGCTTGATTTTATTGTCACTGCTACCCAATGTTAACTTTTCCTACATTCTGGATCTTTTTCATCCCTATGGCCAATGCTCATGTCCGGCCCTCTAAGTGTTCTAATCCTCAATTTACTGCCATTTCGACCTTCTCCATTTGCCCTTCCATTCTAATGTGCTCGAATTTTTCATTAATAAACAACTTTCTTTCTTCATAGTCGTAACAAGCTGGTCAGTCCAATGCAATCAGGTTTCGACCGGACACAAACCACTACCACCTATTAAAAGATGGCGACATAAAGGCGGGCATGAATCCACAGTTCATTTTGGTTCTTATAGATTTTATGAACGCCTTTAATGCCGTCGGTCATGATATCCTCCTCGCCATCTCTCCCATTAGATGGTCTCGCATGAAGTCTAGAGGTTCCTCGTATCTACAAGGGCGCCAGCAATCAGTTAATGTTGATGAATCTTCGTCACGTTGGCTAAACTTTTTTATCTGGTGACTAAGGCGGTTTTTCTGTACTCCTTTTCTTCATTTATTAATTTTATCCTCTATGATCTTCAATGGACGTATCATCTTTACGCCGATGACTTACAATTATGCTAACCAATCTGCTGACAAATTCTCAGAAGTAATCCATATGGAAAACCAGGACATAACTTCGGTTAAAAGGTGGTGTGATAAATTCGGTTTGGCCGTAAAACCTTCCAAGTGTCAAGCTATCTTGGTTGGAAGTGCACGCACTTTGAGCAATCTGGATATTACCACGCTTCCTCCAATAACCTGCGATAATTTTCATTTTCGATTCAGACATGATGTGAAAAATTTAGGCCTGCATTTTGACTCAACGCTGAGTTAAGTACAAATCATATGTATTAATGAAAGTAACTGGTGTATAACGCTGCTTATACCCTTAAAACATTTTTCCTCCTCAGACAAAAAATCATTCTACAATTTGATCTTCCCTTATCGACTATAGTGACGTGTGCTGCTTTTACCTGAGTGCAGATCAACTCAACAAACTTGACCGACTTCTGAACAACTGCATTCGATTCGTTTTCCATTTGCGTAAATTTGAACACGTTTCCATATACCGTGCCTTCTGTGGTTATCTATTCAACGTCGTCCTTGAGAGCACTAACTACCCTAATTCTTTCCTAAACTCGTCTAACACCGTCTTATATATCTCCCGATTTTCAGTATTTATGTGAAGTCAGCAACAAAGAACTTCACTGGACGCTTAATCGCCTCCTTCAAAGCCTCATTCACCGCTCTGACTTCATGCATTCCTCTTTCTTTATTCAATCCATTCTTTTATGGAATTCGCTACCTCTCGAAAGCAGGATGGCCAAAAGTTTCATGACATTCAAAAGAAAAGCCAAAGAGTTTCTTCTAAAAAACTTGTCAGAAAAGTAAACTTGTAAATTATTTACGAACTTTCGTATTTAACTTATTGTATACATACATGTATGTATTTATTTGTATATATAAACTAATATGTATCTGTATTTACTTATAACTATGTATATTTGTGTGTAAGTATATAGTATCTTATTTATGTAAATTGTATGCACCTCCCCACCTTTAATCTCTACACCACCTCAAGGTTGACTGGGAGAAAATGCCAATGGCATTAAGTCTTTGTACTATCGCCTTTGTACTATTTGTGCAAGAAGAATAAGAAAATAAATAAGACAACGAACAATCGATCTATTTCTATAAATAAACTCATATCGGTTTTTTAAAATTAATAATTCGAATTTCATGTTGTATTCATTAGAACAAGTTACTTTTACGATGGCTGCACTAAAAGTATCGGGAATGGAATACTTCCACTATTCCTGTCATATTATAATCTTTTTAATTGCAAACTCCTTAGGTTTGAAATCCATAACCATTTTCACACTGGTCTTGTCAAACTTTTTAGTTGTTGAAAAATGGAATTAACTTAAAAAAAAGGTGATGACCTTATGACTTTCGAAGTAGTTTAACACAAAAACACTGTGTTGACCGGATGGTTTCTGTATTTGGTGTTGAAGCCCCATCTAAAACTACAATTTATCGCTGGTTTGCTAAATTTCAACGTGGACGTGTCAAGCTCAGTGATGATCCCCGTCAAGTACACGTAAAACGTTAATTCTTGTGTAAGCTGATTGGGAAGATGGACATGAGACCAGAAATTCAGGCAACTTTAGACATTGGCATGGTCAAATAATCAATAACCAGTATCTTCAAATGATGTATACAACATCTTATCAGGTGATGATTCTGGACATAGCATACGGACCCTTCTTCGGGTTCGTACGCGTATATCTCAATCAGTTTCGGTGTTCAAAATAGGAGGAAAGCCAACAAAACTGTTTCGTTCACGGAGTGTTGCAAAAATGGTGGCCACGTTTATCTCAAAAACCAGCCATTGCGTCTATTCCTCTTGGGGACAAAACGTTAATGCAGAATGGTAGCTAGCATTTGTTTTGCCACAGGTGGTTTCTGAACTCAGTAAAGAGAAATGCAACTCACCGCGCACAGAACAAAAAAGAGTTTTTAGACCAAGACACCATAGAATTATTAGACCAACCCGCGTACAGCCCAACCTAGCCGTAATGTTTCTATACTTTTACCTAAAATAAAGAATAAATTGCGTGGTCAAAGACTTTTATCACCTGAAGAATCTGTGGACGTCCACAAAACAGCAATTTTGGAGATCGAAACTTCCGAATGGAATGTTTGCTTCAACGATTGGTTCCATCATAATAAAAAGGTTGTCAAATTTCCAGGCATTACTTGAAAATATTAAAAATTTTAAATAGTAATGTTGTGTCCTTCCCTGATTCTTGAAAGAATTTTTCCAGTGTCCCCTCGTATGTAGCAATGTACTTATGTTAGTACATAAGAATTGTTGTACATAATGTCATTATGTACTACATAAAAAATATGTACATAATGTACATTATGCCATAATAAAATTAAATACCAATGCATGTAGCGAACCTTCTTAAAAATATTTTATTGTTTTTTAAAATTTGGACGTTTTCTAATCCCAATACCTCACGGAGCATTCTTTTAGGAATCGGTGTTCTTTAGGGAGGATTAGTGGCGATAAATCTGATTTAATGGTTTGGATAATTTAAGTATGGTCACACTGCCGACTTGTTGGGTTTTATGTTTAATGTCAGCTTCATGTTCATTCACCGGGATTTTTTGATGCTTGTGTGTCCAATATAAGAGGGCCCAGTTACAATCTAGCTTGTACACTTCTGGATCTTGTAAGCAATATTCACTAAGGTGGTAGGATACATCAATCTCCATCAGCGGCTTGAAATAAGTTTTGATTGAAGCCCCTCAAAACGTAGCCAATATTATCACTCCACATCTCAAAGGGTAGACAGCAGGTATTCGCTCACAGTGGCCGCCTTTAAATCGGTCCGCTGTGGCGGTCCATGGCGCACAAGATTAGCGCTATCTCGCAGTTGCAACATGTTGTACCTCAGCGGCCAGGTTTTCGTCATCACAGATCCCTCGTGCTCTGAAACAAGATTTGCCACGGTAGCTAACTGGTATGGGTGATGGTGTGAATTACCGTTTAAATTTTTATTTGTAGATAACATGGTAAATGTAGTATTCGCGTAAACAAAAGATATAATTATATAGAAAGATATAATTATGCATACAAGTTCAACTCCTTTTGTTTTCAATTCTACTATTGCAATAAGTTTTTACTATTACAACTACTCCTTGCTGGTATTAGCTGGAGTTATAAATTTAATATTAGTTTTTCTAAAACATTTAGAAAATAAAGAAAATTCTATTAATTAAAATCATATCCTATTACGATTAAGGTGGTAAAAATAATAGGCTGTTTAGATAATTGTTAATAAATTATTTTATAAAAATCAAATAAACCAACAAAAAACATTAAATAAATAGTGCTTATATTTACTATGAATGATTAACACCAATATTATATAAATCGTAGCTGTTGTAAGCAATTTTATTCTGGTCGATTCTCGATATCATGCTACGATTTCATAGTTACGTGAATTTCAGTATTTAAAGTTATAATACTAAGCGTTATCATCTCTTTTCGATCTATAGTTTTGAAATTTCTTTAAATACAAATGTAACTGAGTATGTTTTTATATATGATTCTTTTACAACTATCTAAAAAAAATATTATCACAAGACTCTATCCCAAGTTTTCAAGTATTGACTGTACATAAGTCCAAATAATCTTGAGAAGCTGATTATGGCGGTTAAGGTTGATGTTAATAGAACCCGTGGGCGAGTTTCGATGCAATTGACAGACTAAATCAAATCCTGTAAAGGCCATGATTACAAAAAAATTTCATTGTCCCAAAAGAGAGCTTCCTGGCAGTTCTGCAGTGTGTCAGACTCGACACGACCTTTAGCTAAAATAAATGACGCCCATGAAGTAAAAAAAGAAAAAATGTTACTAATATTTATTATTATAACTTATTCTTTTCTAAATCAGGTTTCGTCATTGTATTAATACAAAACAATGTACAAGTAGTGATATCAACTTCAGTGTTATATAAAATATTTTAATTTTAGAAGAAAAAGAAAATGTTTGGTCCCCTTTTCATCTTACCTTCCTGAGCGGTGCGCAGAAATCGCAGGGTCTGTGCAAAGAGCACGTTGTTATCCACTTTCCAAAATAGTTATAGACTGTTTAAAGGCGGTCAAAATTTTAGTTTTTGCTATTGTAAATTCCAGAAATTACTTTAAGTAATTACTTTAAATAAAAAACTCATGGCATTAATAATAAGCACAAGAAGCAACATTTCATCAAAATCTAAAGCCTTGTATATAGAATAAAAATAATACTCATTATTTCTTGTCATTTCATTATGCTTAATGCATAAAATATAAAGGTTTGTTAAAAAAATTTTTAGTTAAAAGTTTATTAACACTTACTAAGTTTCAATTAATGCAAAATGCTGCGGATTTTGTTCGTAAAAATATTGTACTTGTTTCAGTTCTTTTACAATTTATTTTTTCTCCTTCCTTTTTTTAAATTTTAATAACGGTGAAATCTGCCAAAAACAAATCTAAAGACACTTCACTTGTCCCTTTTATTAGGGGCTGTTATTGTAGACCTTGATTGAAAGACCTTTATTGTATATTATCAAAATAAATTTTATTCCCCAGAGAAACTAAGGTAGTAAGTGCCTTAAAAATAAAAAAATACAAACTGGACATTAAAAGATTATATACATTTTAGATTTTGTTTTTTGCCACATAATAATTTAACGGTTATAAATAGAGTTATTAGAGATAAAATCGTATAACTAAGAAAACATGACTATGTTTTGTTAGTTATAATAATTTTAACTATAGTTATGTTTTCTTAGTCATATAATTTTATGAATTTTTAATAAGTAAACAAACATTAAACAAAACAGACATGAAAAAAACAAATAGTTTTGCAAGCATTTACTGATTAGGGGGGTTATTATGATAGCAATTACAAAACAATTAGTGAAGCTAACTGTAATTAAGTTGACATTTATCGTGTTTGTGACACTTCTAACGATCGGGTCTTGCAAATAAATAGTCCATAACTTTTTGAAATGGTAGCTCCTTCAGCTTAATTATGACGCAAATTTTACCTTGGCTCTTCATAAAAGTTTTAATAAATAAAATTATCACGTCTACAGAATTGAATATATGCAGTGTATTTAAATTTAAAACTTGTAGGTGTATTGCATAAAGGATACTCCATTTTGAACATTTTTTATTAATTCAGAAAAGGAGCGTTTCAAACGAGTAATTAATTTAACGAGAGTTTTTTAGGTGGGGTCACAAAGGGGTTTGAGAAAAAAGCAAGAAGAAGAACGAACCGTTTGTTCTTCTTCTTGCTCTTCTTGAACTTTTTACGGATATAATCAATCAGGTTAAAAAAATTATAATATCCAGCACTAGTAAAATATATACAAAACTATTGCGGGAGTAATGTCATTTTTGTGATAGAATTATGTCAAAAACATTATTTTTATCACGTGTAATTTTAATCCGAGTAGAGAGTAACAGTATGCGTAAATTTAATATTAATTTCCTAGCACTTGTGTTTCATAGAAACTAGAGAAAGTTGAGTTTGAAATGTTGCCGACGCCAGCTTGATGCTTGTCTAAAGGCAGTTCTCAGCCAGTCAGTTAATTAAATTCAAACATTGGTTTAGAGGGCCGGGCAAGAGGCTAACGGGTAATTTTATAGATTTAGGCTTGTATTAGGGGAGGCCTATGTCCAGCAGTGGACTATCTTACTACTACTATATTACTTACTATATTACTGGATCATCAGATATTAAGGTATATACAACTCGAAATCTACCCATCCAAATTGGAGTACTTAACCCTTCGTCGATGTTGGACTTACCTAACCGGACCTCTTGTCCTAAATATATCCGTCAATAACTTCCAACACAGTGTCCACAATAACCACGGGCGTAGGCATAGCATTAGCATTACACATAAATTGCGTCTATTTCGTCTAATCTAAAAGCAAGACGATTCAAGATGACTCTCGAGAACAAGACAAAGACGCGGCTGAGAAAGGAAATCGGTCAATAGATCTTCAGGAGGCTTTTATTGCATTTCTTGAAGAACAGCATCATCAAACTTCTGGTCCACGCGTCCGGCTTTATATTATTAAAGAGCTTTGCATTCATTGTATTTATATTTTTATAAGCAAATAACATTAGACAGCGATTATAATTTCCACAAAATCTTACATAAAAGTTTTTATAATATGTTCTTTTTAACAATTAAAACAACTGTTAAGAAGAACATATTATAAAAAACTGTCTAGAGTTACACGCATTTTTACGGTACTGGTAATAAGATTAAAAGGAATATAAAGAATTGCATATGCATATATGTACGGTAAGACGAAAATGAGTACAGCCTAATCAATCAGTTTTATAAAATACACAAATTAATAATCAAACAGTTATTTTATTGGTTGACAAATTTATTTCACGTTTAAATTGATAATTAAATCTCTCTTTTAAACGCGAAGTTGTACATTTTCGTTTGCAGTGATACCCATTAACGTAAATTGTACATTTATGACTGCAGGCAAAAAGATTTTAAATTTATTTCTACTAGTTATTATGACGACTTACAAAAAATATATAATAAAATGAAAATATATATAAATCTCCCGCTATTCAATAATAGTTTACTTTTTTATTGCAACAAAATTTTGGAATTTTATTATATTAATTTGACTTATTTAATCTGCTTATCTATTGCTTTTGTTATCAAACTATTATTATAAATGCTAAAATAACTCTGTCTTTCTACCTGTCTGTCTGTCTATCCGTCTGTTCTTCTTTACTGCCTAAACCATTGAACCGATTTAAAGAAAATATAGTACATACACAGAATAGACTCCGATAAACAACATAGGCTTTCAAATATTGTGATAAAAGTGGTCGAAATGGTTTAAATAGGGGAAGAAATTTTATTTATTACATATTATTAAAGAAGATTAAACAATTAATTTTTTGCGAAGTTACTTGATACGAGCCATAAGTGGTTTTTACCAATAATATTGTAGTTTAAAACTTTACAGGGATAAAATAGGCGTTGATAGAGGAATAAAACTCAATGTGGAAATTCGTCACCGCATTAGCTAAAGCCAAAAAATTTTGTGTTTAATGATAGACACATACAATTATAACTAATAAATACACCTCGCAGTCATTTATCCTATTCCACGCAGATCAGCTAGTGATTTTATATAGTATTATGATAAGAAGAGCATCACAAATATATTCTTAGTGCTCATCTTATCATAATATTATTCACATATTTATATTACGGCTAATCTATTATTGTTGTATTTCAATTATCAGTGAACAAACAAGGAACATTAAGTAAATAATATATGTAAAAGTAAAGCTACGACTGCCTTCCACTTTGCTCAGTATAACCTTTATTAAACAAAACATTTATTTCCAAATGAAGCTACTAGGATCCGATACCCACTTCTGAAAGGTTATGCAATATTTATGCCGTAACTTATGGCCACTGTGCTCTTGTAGCGAATATCGTAAATGTGGACCGATGTGTGTCGGGACCAAAGTTAATGTAATCGTCGCAAACTGTGATCATCTTATTTTTTTTTTTCTTTTTTTTAAGGGAATTAAGCCAATGAAAATCACACATATCTATTAATATATATTATATCACTATACTATAATGTTGATAAATGATAGCTAGACATCTAGTAAGCCACCGTGAAATATCAAAAAATAACAAAAAGTTACAAAAAGGTTGGTAGTTTATATCCAATAACATTTACTATTATATGGTAAAAGTTACACTGTGAAAGGATTATTTTATTCCTAAAACCCTTTTTTCGCTTTTCCTTCGGATCTTCCATCACCTTTCGTTAAAGCAATTGAATATTTATAAAAAATATTAATACAGAAAATACTTTGAGACTCTATTTTGCGTGTGCTATAAAGATGATTGTACGTATTTCGATTGCTTTGAGATTGCGCTTCGCAATTTGCTTTAAGACACGGGCGAGATGAGATTTTCATTATACTATTATGTTCTGTACACGAATAAGCTTATGATAGCATGCTCTAGTTATTGAGTTATAATAACACGGTTTAAATGAAAATTCCCTTGCTCTCAATATTTCTGCATCCATAAACATAAGTGTAACATGTTGTACACACAAATATATTTATTGACATGGAAAATTACAATTATCTAAACCCTATAGTTACAATAGATAATACTTCGTATTATTGTTTAGCATCTTACTACTTATAATCCCAAATTAATTTAAGATGCTGACAAAATAAAAACACATTTTTTTTACGTTTCAGACGTCACCTTTCGCAAACAAATATTTCCCTGAATTGATCGAAAATAAGGAAGTTATGTTAAGGAGGTTTGGAAGGTAATATTTTTACAACTACAAAAAATAAAACAGTTTAATATTTTAAAGGTCAATTAGGGATACTTAACACCTATAAAATAGCATATTCATTTCAATAAAACTATACGATGAGGTAGATTGAGTATATAATAAGTAAAAAGTGAATATTTCTTTTATTGCAACAGAATGCAGCAGTCCTTGAGCCAAGGTTATTTTCTGCCTCTAAAAAAAATCTGAATTATATTAACTGTAACGGCATCGGTGACACTAGGTATCTATCAATGAGCATGCTTGGTAATACAAATAGAGCGAAAATCATACCGTTGATTTGTTGTTGTTGATTCGGGCAATGAATAAAAAATGCTAAGAATTTGTATACATAAAATAAAAGTTAAAAATAAATTAATGAATAACAAACACTTTGTTTGTATTTATACAAAAACTTACATATAATATAAAACTTAGAGTCTTCTGAATTATTTGTATATGCTGCGACACTAATATTAATACACATAGTGCATAGTCCGAAATTAGCGCATAAAAATATTTTTTTAATAAAAATTACTTTAATGCTAAAATTTATATTAAGGTTTAATTCTGAGATTATTTTTAATATAATATCTTTAAAAAGTTCTTACATTAATCATATACTTATGTTTATAACTAAAATAAAAATTATATAAGTTAATATTTTGTTACGTTTTATATATCCTGCTTTTTAAATAAACAAACAATAAGATTATTAAATTTATTACAGCTTCTACGTAAAAAAAATATATCGGGATATAAATATTTAATCTGTAAACCTGAGTAGATATTTATATATGTTTTTTCAATTGATTAGAAAAAAAGCTTTTGGATTTCGGTTTAAAACAATTAAAATAACCTTTAAAAGATTTACACTAAATAAATAATTAAAAAAAAGAAAAAAAAGAGAAAGAAGATAGAACCTTACATTTAAAGAAATAATATACCTTGTTGCTTCTACGCGTCTACTTTCTCGAATTAATCACAAATTATGATAATCTTTTAAACAGTTTTAACAATAGTCGGTCATTCACTGAGTTAAAATTTTACGTGCTTGCAAGTGCTTTTTATTTTACATATATCAGTTACCAAGAACCCTCGACAAATGTACATCTCATAAGACAGTCTTTAAAAACGACTTTCTTACCAATGCTTTATATTTCATATCATCAGCCTGTGTTAGTACACTGCTGGGCATAGAGCCACCTAATGATTATTTATAGGGTTTAGACCGTATCCCACCACCCTGGTCCAATGAGGATTGGTGGGGGACTGACTGGACTACATGCCATCCAATGCATAAATCATCTTACTTTTCAGATAATTGGTGATTAACCCTAATTGCCCAAAACAACTAGAAAAAAACAATGAAAATTTAGTGAGTCCCCGCAAAGATTCAAACGTAAGACCTCCAGCAAGCAAGGTTTCTGCAGCACACGCTCATTAAGAGCGCTCATATACAAAAATACACATATATATATATACACATTATATATACACAAAAATAAAAAACTGGCCTGCCAGTTTTACTAAAAAGTTACCGTTGATTATAAGAAATATTAAAGATACTTAAAATAGTATGACGTAAATAATTACTAGTATAATTTTGTCATAATTTGAATGTGATTTAGTTATAACTTTCTCTATACTTCGCTATCAGTCTCATACGTCACGCATGAGACAAATTGAGTCATAGATAGCAGTTCTGTCAACATGGTGCCTGCATAAATTATGCAAAACCATAATTTACTGATGCGCATAGTTATCATCTTACCAAATTGTAGTACAATACCGTAATGTTTGAAAACGAATGTCTTTAATCATTGCCTTCTCCCGTTATGCCTTTGATTATAAGACTGGTCCACAAGTTTGCTTTTCCTTAACGCGCTATGCTCGGAGTTTCATTGTCGGACAAAATATTTGTCTATTATTCTTTTGATCTACTTTATTTACCTTTTATATAAATATATCTTTTATTATTGCGTTGTGTTCACAATATTGTCGAATTGCAAGAAAATGTCAAATAATATTTTCCTCAGTAAATTCACTGACCGCATGTGACGCATGTTTAATTTTCCTTTTTCAGCAAGAATTGGGTGTATAATTATTTCTTTTGTTTACGCGATTATTATACAAATCAAATCCTCTAATTTACGGATAATTCGCGTCACTTATATATATTTATTCCAGACGCTTCGGATTCTTTCTAGCATCCATGATCACGGGCAGCCTAAGTTGGTAAATGTCTGTATCTTAATGTTTTGGATTAGCCGTCAGAGTTTTTATTTAAAATTGACATCTTTCATTTTCTTAATTTTGAACATTGGTTTGACAAAAAGTACTTATGTTTTACTGTAGTTTAGTAGTTTTATTATATTTGGATTTAATTTTTAAAATTATTGGATCCCATGAAAGTGGCAAAGACCAGCCATCCTCTCTATTAAAATTTCGATATTTTTTTTATATTCTATTACTTCCCGAATTATTGGTGGTATAAATCGTTGTTCTTTTGCAAGTATTTTTAGTTCATCAAATCTTATATAATGATTGGTCTTGTCTAGATTATGTTTTTAATTAACGTGTTTATAAACCTTTCTACGGGGTCAGTTTTTGTTTTTACCAAGGACCAAGTTTGAGTCCGCATACGTAATTAGTTCTTTTTGCGAAAAAAAAAATTCTTAAATATTACTTTTTCTCTAATATTAACGGATCTATACAGAACTATATTGCAAGTTATAAATTCATAACTTTTTGGTTAGTATTTACCTGGATTTATACCTATGAACTTCGTCATATTAAAGATACGTTTCGGTAATAAATACACTCATAACAATAGATAACATGTACTGTTTTGTTTTTTTACGTACTAATGTGTGTGTGTAGTAAGACTATTAAATATTATATTTAGGACAAGGATATAGTTTAAATATGCCATATTTTTGTTTTAAGCGTATAAGCTACATTTTATATGACAAAATAAACAATATTTATTATCATCAACATCATCAGCCCGTGTCAATCCACCGCTGATCATAGGCTATGGAAATACGCTCAGCGAGCTATAGAGAGGGCTATGCTCGGAGTGTCACCGATATAGCCCAAATGATAAAGGCCCGGTCATATAAGTCGCAGAACTAACGACTGCTGAAGTCAAAAGTTCTGAAGTGAAATTAAAGTCGAATTAAAAGCGGGTTAACAGATGTACACTGATTTGAGTCACGTATTACCAAGCTTATGCATATGGTTGGGACTCAGTTTCCTGCATTATATTTTTATTTAGAAGCAAAAAAATATATGCAAATCATATTCCAGATATTTTTCAACTAAAAAAAATTCTACTTTATATTCATGCATTATTGGTGGGTATGAAATGAGAGAATGTTACGCCTTATTTTTATAGATACATAAATGGTTTAAATTAATTAAAGGAAGGCACTGTACTCCTTTTATTAGTTAGCTGCCATCTCAGAATGGACGTTACGTGTCCTCTACCTAGTCCTTTACGTTACTTAATTTACTTTAATAGTTTGTAACCTTAAAGGCCTTAACTAGTAGAGGTTTTACACAAAATTTCTATTATTTTTATGCAGAAATGAGCATTATGGTATTATGAGCATCACAGATAATGATTCTCAGTTGACCGAGGAAAACAAAAAACATGTGAAATTGAATGAGATAACATTCTTAAAAAATATTTCCCACATACATTTTATCTTTAAATAGGAATCCTAGGCTACTCCCCGTTACATTATCTATCTTTCAGTGAATTTTCAGCCAGCTATTTTAGAGATTTGTCAGAACAAACAGACAGACTGATAAACAGACAAACATTAAAAAAACTTTGTTTGTTTACTGGTCACATATTAAATAAAGGCGTGTGCTTTAGAAACCGGAGGTCGTGGGTTCGAATCCTGCGGGGACTTAACTAACTTTCATTGTTGTTTCCTAGGAAGTTTGGGCAATTTGGGCCGATCACTCAATTGTCTGAATAGCAAGATGATCCATGCGTCGAATGGGCATGTAAAAAGTCGGTCTTGCGCCCGTTATCTCTCCCCCGGTCGTGTCGGTTATCCAGCCCATTGGGCTTAGAAAATATAAAGGAACAGAGAGTGCACCTGTGTCTGCGCGTACACTTGTGCACTATAATATCCCCTGCGGAGTTGACTGATCTCTAATATAGATAGGCCGCCGTAGTCGTAATCGATTGGAGAACATTATTATTATACATATTACAATGTAGAATAGTAATGTTTATTCAAAAACGGTTATTTTAATGTTACAAACAGACTTTTTACAGTTAACATAATAAAAAGTACACTTCACCATTTATTATTATTTTATATAGTAAAGTGAGTTTATTTACGTTAATAATCATTAACACATTCCTATTTTGTATGCTCACCCATATTGAATACAGCTTAATATTTTATTTTGTATTTTACTTCATAATTCATTTTACATTTTATTGAACAAAGTCGCTTGGCTTCTGTCCACTATTAAAATCGTAATTTAAATCATTCAAACTACGCAGCAGATCCCGAAGCGGTTTTTTTTTAATACATAGAGAGATTCAAGAGGAAGGTTCATATGTATAAAATATGCATAATATCATAAAGAAACTCTGATAAATGTAGAGTTTTTACATAGTCAAAGTATTAATTTTGTGTTAATCCTATAAAAAGGTCAAAAATTGGCCGCGATTGTATATATATATATTTAGGATAACCACAAAAGTTATTTTTATCTTTTAAACTTTACGGGATAAAATGGCTCATTTACAAAAGTGATTTTAGGCAATATGGATTACACACGTATTAATCCTTATCTAATTACGTACCTTAAATATATTGTTCATTTAAAATAGATCAATATGGAACTGTACAATATGTAAGTTTAATGAACGATTGCGTAGCCATATTATAAATTGTACGGTTTCTTCACTTATTACACAACATAATAGCGTCATTAGTTAAGTAAAGTGTAAATAACTGTGATGTTTAAGTTAAGAATAATATGTAAGTAGATGCAAATATAACAGGTTTGTTTCCCTTAATTCATCTACGTGTTGGGCCATGTGGTAACAAAAACCCGTCTACAGCGTTTCTCAAAAAAAAAATAAGACATTTTGAATAACTTTCTAATTCCGAGACCATCATCATCACCTTGCTTGTGTTCGCCTTTGTGACATAGAACTTTCCTAAGGTACGTCTTCTCCATTAGGGGTTTTTGACTATATCCAACTACGTTGGTCTAATGCGAGATAAGTGGGTAGACCGACATTTTACATGCCGATACAAAGCATGGATCATTTTACATACAAAGTCATCACATTGTATGAAGGTAATAGTAATATTAGCATAGTGTAAGGGCTGAAAATTAAAACGACATTATTGAACTTACAACACTCGTGTCTTTATTCGCGATTTACGTGTATTGTAGTCAATTAACTAAAACAGTTTCTTTTTATCATAAACATTGGTTGTACCTTATCCGAATTAAATCTGAAACCTTTCCTTTCCTGGATGTAGGACACCGCATAGTTTTACATTTGCTGTCTATATAAAAGGGCGGTAATGCTGTCAAGCTATAAATTTACATTTAAGAAACTAGGGCGGCACTAAATAAGTAAAAACTGGGATGACGACGCGAAACAATAGCTTTTAATTTTTTTATAACAGTAAGGAGATTAAATAGAAAAGGAACATTCATATTTCGTCTTGAAAAATGTTTCTTTGACATATTACACTACTTTTATAATAACTTTTTAGGTTTGTGCACGTGGATGTTGATTCCTTAAAACTCAATACCTAATTAACATAGACAACAACCTAATAAAATATTTAGTAATTTATTAATAAATTTATATCTGCGGAATCGATGCGTAAGCTAGCGTAATTTTTTTTTTATTGCAAACCCCAGCAGAGGAGCAGTCGGGGCCACCTGATGGAAAGTGGTCACCGACGCCCATAGACGTTGGCCATCAGGTATCACCAACGCGCTGCCTACCGTGAGACATAGGATGTTAAGTCTCGTTTATCCAGTAATTAAGCTGGCTACGGTGCCCTTTAAACCGGAACACGGCAGAGTTTTCACACTACTGCTTTGCGGTAGAAATAGGCACCGTGGTGGTACACACCCCGACGGTCCCTTGTAAGAAGCCACCACCGGTAAATACAATGTAATAATCGCTTATTTAGTGGCTGCGTTTAAATTATTCTTGAAATGTTGTAGGTGCATTGCGTAAATCCTGAAATACGGGGTTTTAAATTCATTAGTCCTGTTCCACATAGTCTTAAAAGAGATTTACTTGCGTCGTATGAAAGTTATTACTTTACGACGGTTTTACAATTATTATTTAACTAAACAACCAAACTAAAATAATAAGTATTTTAACTTAATCCCAAACACACTTTGCTATAACAATTGAAAAAGTTACATGTTTTGGCAAAATACGTTTGGCAATAAATTTTATGATATTAATATAATCGACAGCTGAATAATTATTTGAAAACAATATTTGTATTGAAAGGCGTATCATTAATAATTTGTTAACATGTAGGCAATAATTATCTGATTACGCGTATCTGAATAATTTTATTAAATTTTAAAATTTGAAGTGAAATATTTTTAAATGGTAGGAAATTATTTGTTTAGGCGTATCAATTATCGTTTATATCTGTTATATTATCAACAATCATAATCATCCTCTAATAAAATTAAGATTTGTTCGTTTTCAGTAAAATAATCAGTTCTGTTTTAAGCGAATGCTACATTTTTATACTACGTTTTCTCTCCGCCTGCTCTCCGGTCGCTAACAGTTACGCCACTCAAGTGATGAAATACCTATTAATCATTTCTTTGTCATTTTCATCGAAAATTACTTTTTAAAGTCATCCACGCATGCCTTTTGCGGGGGCAGGGGCGGGTTTCGTCCACCTACACCGACCAAATCATATAAATTCTAGTGTAAATTTTTTTACCAAGAAAGTTATTCATCTTCATCATCAGCCTGTGTTTGTCCAGTGCTAGACATAGGCCTCCCCTATTTCACCCCTTCTCCATTGGGGGGTATTTTAAACCGTATCTCACCACGCTGGTCCAATGCGGGTAGGTGAGTGGACCGACTTTTTACATGCCCATCCGACGTGATGGATCATCTTACTTTTCAGACATTTTGGTCATCGGCTCAAATAGACCTAACCAGTCAAAAAACAACGATAACACAAATTTGTTACCTGAAATTCGAACCCGCCACCTCTTGTTTATAAAGCAAAGGCCTATTTCGCTAGGCCACGGAGGCGGCCGAAGAAAGTTACTACAAGTAATAAAAACAGAATTTCTGTGACTGGGCTACTATAAAAATTCGTTGCCTCCGTAGCCTAGTAGTAAAGTCGTGTGCTTTAGAAACCGGAGGTCGTGGGTTCGAATCGTGCGGGGACTCAACCAATTTTCATTGTTGTTTCTGATTCCCCAATTGTTTGAAAAGTAAGATAATCCATGCATCGGATGGGCATGTAAAAAGCTGGTCCTGCGCCTTACTCTCTCCGGTCGTGTCAGTTATTTATCCCATCGGGCTTTAGGAGTAAGAGAAGAGGGAGTACACCCGTGTTTGCGCGTACACTTGTGCATTATAATATCTCCTGCGTAGTTGGCTGATCACTAAGATAGATCGTCCGTTACTATAAGAATTAGGTGTATCAATGATCGTTTATATCTATTATATGATCAAAAATCATTAATATCTAAGGTAACACTTATAATAACTATGTTGGGGCATACTCAAAAATATTAAAACAAGTTGGTTTGATGGCTAAGGCAATTTTCTTAAATCATAAAATAAAATCATCCTTTAATAAAATTAAGACTACCATGCAAGTCATAAATATGGAAACGGGTAGAAACAAAACATAGGAATGACCTAGAATTAAATATGTCCTAGAAAATGCTAATGTAGCTAATGAGTTTCAAATTTACTATTTGAACAAAGTTCATGAAACTACTAAACACTTAAATTCTAGTTCTGATGTTAAATGTTTTCCTTATTTTAATTGTTGTTATGTTATCCGTATAAATATATCTTTCCTCACTATAGTGAGGGCATTTAAAAATAATAAAAAGAAAACGGAAGACTTGTGGGACTTATCAACATAGGCAGTAAATTTAATAATTCAAGATATATCCCCCATATTGGCTACATTATACTATACATCTATAAGCACTTTAAGATTCCCATTGTTAATGGAATTCAGTAAAGTAGTACCAGTGTTTATATCGGGGTGTATAGTCAATATTAAAAATTGTAGACCAATCTCTATGCCAGCATCTAGTAGAATTTTCAAAAAAATATGTTAGAGCAACTTCTAAGACATTTTTCCAAACACAATATTTTAAGTTATCACAAATTTGGCTTTACTAGAGGAAGATTAACAGTAAACGCTGATATAAAGTTAATCTTTCAGGTCCTACGGGTGTAGGAGGATCGCTGTGATTCTGTTGGAATCTTTTGTGATCTTTTCAAGGCCTTTGACTGAGTGGACCATAAGATATTAGTATAGTATTACCATAAGATATCAATAAGGTAAACTATTACGGCGCAGGGTTTGGTCCTGATTTTCTATCTACTGTAGTAAAGATTATTTATTATAGATAGATTTACAGGTTACATATTGTTTTCTGATACTACGTACGTACGTCGTACGTCTGATACGTGACTCTACTTGATCTGATTCCACTGTGAGAATGGATGTTCCTTAAGGTTAAATTTTAGGACCTTTTCTGTTCCTGGTCTATATAAATGACTTGCCTTTTAAGTGAGGTGGAGAGGCCATCTGAAGTTGTCCGTTTTGCAGATGACACTTTTCTACTGGTAAGGGTAAAAGAAGTGACCATAACGAGTTTTCAATTGTCCTCACTTATTACATTGTTATACATAACCGATATAAATATCAAAACAATGTTATTTTTAATTTTGTCAGGTCCGTCTGCCTGTTTGTTCTAGATTAAAACCTGGAATGGCTCGTCCTATTTTGACAGGACTTTCCTGGAAGATGGCTAATGTAACTTTTTAGAAAACTACATTTTATTTCTTACCATGCGCACGAACATTTTAACATATTTTCTTACGTCTATATCAAATATAAAAGCAAACAATATATTTTCTCACTAAAACTAAGCAGAGCCAGATGTTAGTAACCAATCGTAGCATCTGGCATATATTTCCAAGGAATTTCTTACCAAAGAGATGAGCCAGGTGATACGAATTAAGATATGCAAATACTTCACCCAGGTAAACATGCCAAGTATAACACGTTGTGTATTCGTTGATTTGTGAACAAGTTTTGATTTATTCTTGATGTAATTTTAAGATATACTAGCTGTTGCCCTCGACTAAATCCACTTGGGAATACATAATATATTAAATATCATAAAGTCTAAGAAGTAGATATATTTAACATTTTATAACTTGAATAGAAGTACAAAAAGAAAATTTGTATCACTGTTTCAAAAATTTTTTGTTACAGTGCCAAAAATGCCATTTTACCTTATATCTTTATGCAATATATATTATGACTTACGCCCGCGTGATGATGAAAAATATTCTGTTAGTATTTTATTAATAAAAAAGTAACCTATAGTTACTGGTATCAGCTTAAATCATACTAGCCATTCCAGAAATTAGCCAGAAAAACAGTCAGACTTAAAAATTTTTTTGTTCATTATATCAGCTATACATCACAATAAAATAATTTATAAACGGTTAAATTGACTTTATGAGATAACTGATAGTTTTATTAATAGATACAACTTAGTGTTTTACCCAACCAGGCGAAAGACACTTCACTTGTATGCACTTAGCAGGTTTCTATGTTTTTTTAACCGTCATATGGCTTTCGATAACATTCGACTAATAGATACGTGTAACAAAAGAAAGTTTTACTTGCAACACTTAAACTAAATATAAAATTAGATGTGAAATACTAAATGTTTCTATTGATCGCTTTTTATTTTTGCCGTATTAAATTTTTAGTCAACTTTAAATGAAATGTATTCTAAAGGGGTTTTAAAAGCGGTAAATTTAATAAAAAGCTGTTAAACAAAAGCCGTATTCATATTTCAACATCTTTTTACTCTCAATTTAACTTGAAAGTATACTTGCCACTTGTGCAATACTTCAATCAATGTGAAACTTTTCAGTGTATAAAAGCTAGTAGCAATACTTTAAAAGGCGTCCTGAAAATGTTAAATTTGCCAAATCTGTGGTCTTTTGATATGTTTTTGCAAGGTGGGCTGAAATAGCTAGTTTTGTCAAAGTACTATGCGCATTGTTTTAACTTTAATTTTTTTTAGTGGTCAAAGTACAATTTCATTATCATCATCATCAACCTGTTTTAGTAAAGACATAGAAATAGGTATCACCTTATGCACGCCTATTCCATTAGGGAATATTTGGACCGTATCACACCAGCTGGCCTAAAGCAGGTTGGTGTTCGGCCGAAGTTCTACTTGCCCATCAGACGCATGGATAATTTTTCCTTTTAGACAAAGAGTAAATTGTTATTGGTTAGTTGGCCAAAAACAACAATTACGCAAAGTTGTTTTTCCGCTAAATTCAAACTCATAACCTCCATCTTTTTACACCAAGGCCCAATATCGCTGGACCATGGAGGCGGCTCAAATAATTATATACTATTATAAAATTACTGCCTTACTTTTATAGCCCTCAGTAATTCCACGTCTGATTCTATGCTTAGTCAGAATAACTTAGGACAATTATTGTATTAGAAATCAGTCAAAGGCTAATGTCTGTATTAAATATAGAAGCATTACACTCTCTTATTAATCGTCAATTACTCTACCACGGGTTCGGAAATGGAAGCCTCTGACCCGAAAAAAAAGGCGTATGAGAAAGCTTGATTGGTCTATTTATTCCTTACATATAAAATAAAAAAAACACAATACAACATTTTTTTCTCATATAAACATAGCCTGGAGGGAACCAACCATTACCGGTTGTGTTCTCATCAATGTAGGCATTACAGCAATAATATGCTTCTTTACTCGAACGTTTCTTAAACAATTTCTTAAATTTATTAAGAGACGAAAACTAAACTAGAACTTGATTCTAGTCGTCATCAGAATCAAGAACAGTAATACTTTCTTTTGTCTTAACTAAATTTTCGGTACATTAAAATATGGAATTATTAAACTTTGTAAATTCAAGTATAATAAATACTTTGATTAAAAGATATATTATGTGAAATCATCATTATCACGCGAATAACTTTGTGGAGCTAATTATAAGATATTTTACGATAGTGATTCTTCAATCACTATGAATTAATTACACTAATTGAGTATTTTATTATATAGTATAATATCTGCGTAGAAAGCCAAATTCTTGCAAGGGACTTATTGCTCTATAGACTTTGCGTACTCGTTAAGTCGCAATTTGTTTATCCGTCCTTTGTTGTATTAAATAAATGACAACGCTTATATAAAGGTTTTTATTTAAACATTAACAACCTTTTTAATTTCTATTCAAAAAAATATACTAATAATATTAAATGAGGACACCTTTTTTTTGCTAAATCTGTGAAGTTATTGAATAAAAGTGATATTTGCCTGTGACGATTTGTACAATGCTATTTATACATAAATATTAAAACCAATAATAATATAAAATCCAAAAAACTATTTTCTTACTGCAGTAAGTAGTTTAGTAAGTTGAAAAAAGCAAAAACTATCATGTGGTTTCTCAGTGCAAACGACTGACAGTTAATTAAGTGGGAAAATAATAAAAGATTACCTGCTGACATTTTTATTTACCATCAAAAATATAAGCAAGTTATTTAACTCCAAACTATGTTATAAATATAATACATTTACGAGAACATTCATCTGTTTTGACGCTATGAATGTAAAGTTTATGATGTCATAACAAGGAGAATCAGAGCATTAACGTTTTATACCTCGTGAACAGAAAAAAACTTAACAGTTTTCTTTGAAGTTAAGAAAGTTACGCTATTTTTTGTTTTAACTTAAGATTTTTTAATTTATTTAAAATATGGACCTAATACATATATAAAATACTTTAAAAAATATATGGTCCAAATATCTAAACGATGATAATATGTTTAAGATTCATTTTTTTTGAAAAATTAAAAGCAAAATTTCTTCAACATGTTCCCAAAAATGTCCTTTTTAGGCATACGCTGCTCCGCTTACTTGAATGTCAATGTAATTCCCTTTTTTCGGGTTCCCACTGTTATAAAAGTTGTGTTTTAATTTAACCCCCTGCCCTGTTTGCCAGGGTTGCAATTAACAAAACCTTTAAAAGGTTAAATAAAATCTTTTATTTTGAACATAATTTAGAGATGAAAAAAATTAAAGTACCCCCAACTAACCCCCATAATCCAAAAGGGGCACTATTTAAATTTATTGTTATTAGAAACCCTTGTTTGTGTTCTCTTTGACCAGTGTTAAAAGTCTTCCCTTGAAATGAGCAAATTTTTAACAAATATTTCCCTCTGCCTGTGGTAGGCGTGTGGCAGCCGGAGGTCGTGGGTTCGATCCGGGGGACTCAACAAATTGTCATTTTGTTTCTAGTTGGTTAGGGCAATTTTGGGGATCCTGGTCAAAAGTAAGGTCCCACGTTGGATGGGCTGTAAAAAGTCGTCCACCCCCAACCCCGCATTGGACCAGCGTGGTGGGATACGTCAAAAACCCCAAGTGGAAAATTGTGAAGGAGGCCTATGTCAGCGTGGACTATCACTGGCTGATGATGATGATTAATATTTAATTTTTTAAATGTTCTACGCAGTATTTGTTGTTACGGATCATTAAATTTACACGAGGACCGTCAAAATCGAATGGCTCTCGTAACATTTCGGTATCCACAAATTTTTGCAAATTAAATCCAAAAAGATAATAACAGTCATTAAATTACCCGTTTGCGTCCGATTTAAATCGTATTCTTAAATATAGAATATGTATTCGCGAAAAATTTTGTGTTATAAACAAAATTGTGTTTTAACTTTTTAAAAAAAAATCAATGAAATCATCGATGTTTCATTATCAAATTTTAAAAAAGTTATATTGGCATTATTAACTTGGACCATAAGTTGACAAAGGGGAATATAAATACCTCCTAGTCAATCAGAATCAAAAGTAAATAACGAAAATCTTTACTAAATTTTGATTTTATTTTTCTAATTTCTTCCGTCGGGTGATCGACATAATTTACTTTCATCTTGAACTTCTTTTTCAAAAAACGTAACCGGGTTATTCAAATTCCTGGATCAAAATTTTTAAATTTCAGGGGCGAAAACAAATTTTAAACCGGTCTTAAACAAGAACTGCTTTGTGGCTTTATTTTAAAATTTTTTATTATTACGAACAAATTATAATTTTTGTAACGTTTAAATATCACGTTCCTTTAAAAGCTCGCATTTTTTTAAGTCGATCGGAAACAAAGTAAATAGTTACAACAGGTCATGAATCTTATTCAGTGTTTATTTTCATTGTCTAATGAAGATAATTTAAAATATATATATAAAAAGGATATCGCTTTTCGATCATAATTGGGGTAGGTTTCCCACATATATTTTGGAAAAAGGCATAGGTATAACCAAAAAAATACTGATTAAATGTCCTCTTCCATGAAATTATTTTATCATAGCAGTTGTTAAACTATATTGCCTTTGGAAACAAAAATATATTAAAAATGTGTATTTTAGGTTAAAATACATCAACTTTATATTTTGCCCAATTAAATTTGGTTTATAAAATTACAACCATTATAAAATAGAACTATCGACCATTCATTTAACAACGTAAATGTACTACCGAACATTAAAATCAGTTATTTTTCAATTCCATATTTTAAATAGTTTTTCAAAATTTTCTTTTATATAATATTACATAATACTATTTGAATTCATAATTAAAACAGATATTTTAACGGCGTCTTTTTATGGGTGGTTTAAGCCAAATTTTACCAAAACAAGCTTAATACAGTCTGAGCCTAAAAAATACCATCATATTATGTAAAGTTAAGCCCTCCTAGCTTGGTGATCGGGCTTGGCTTTATAAATCAAGCTCCTTAGGTTCCGAATCCCGAAGAATCATCAATTACCTTTTTTCTTGTTACTTGGGGAAAGCGGGCTGATAACCCTATTAATAAAACATTTATTTGGAATAACTAAAAAACGCCCGCCCGTCGATCTTTCTCCATCGTGATTAACCGTCTCATCGGGAAATTAAGGTGAAATAAAGGTGCTCTTTTGTTCCCATATTTTTTATATTAAAATTTCCTGCGCAGTTATGCTTTAACAATAGATTGGCCCGGTAGCCTAACTGCTTAAAAACTTGCCATTTTTTAAAAAAATTCTCTATAAGCTTAAATGTTGAACTGGCACAAATAATGTTTGCGTCATTGGAAAATTACAAAATAAAAAGACTTTGAAAGACATAAATTGTAATACGTTATGGGCTTGAATTGTTTGATTTGAATGTTTTATTAATTCTTAAATAAATATAATATATCTTAAATAAAATTTTATCATCAACGAAAATTATGAAAATGAAAACAAAACTTATGGTCCTTGATAAATTACTTACAATTTGTTTGTATTTATATAAAAGGGTCCATTTAACCCTAGGACTGATTTCGTCAAATTCTTAATTTACTATAAAATGCGGTCTAATTTTCGTTCCTTTTAAAAACCTAAACTTTTTATTTCTTTTTGTTTAATTGGCTATAATACATAAAAGGGTAGTTTCATGGAATCTTTTTTTTTCCATAATTGACTTGATGTATTTAGAATGGAAAGTTTATTCCACACTGAACTGAGCGAAATATATAATTTTCTGAATCAATAATCTATGCAACTAATTGTAAAAGAACTCTTTTTTATTTATTTAAAAAAAAATGTTAAAAAATCAGTACTGTTTGCAAAATTACTGTTTTGAAACTTTATTAAAATTCTTGCAATATGGATAATAAATTCTTAATGAATGTTAAATTTTATTAAAAAAATATAACGGATACTTAAACTCTATTCTACAAGGAAATATTAAAAAAAAATTCTCTAGCGAAAAAGCATCAAACATCCCGGTGTTTAGAAGCTGAAACAGGGATATATAAAAAAAGCAGTATAGTTTTGAAACAAAAATATTTGTTTAACTTTTCGTCCTCAAGCACCTCAAATTTAAGCCTAATCGTTTTTTTTGATTTTTATTCAATAACATTTAAATAATTCAACAAAATAATAAATAAACATCCTCAGTGGACTATATTTTGGGAAAAATACCTTATAAAAATATTATATTATAAAGTCCTTTTAATTTTTGTAATAAGAAAGGTTGACATTAAAATTATGTAAAATTTATTAGTTGCGTTAAATTGAAACAACAACTTTTAGATAGATTTTCATTTACAAATACTTACTGACCAAAAGATGGTACAATGGACTTTAGATCCTTTGCAATATCTATCAGATTTATCTAATTATTTTAATTTGTCGGGTAAAAAATTAAGACTTTGGATGACAATAAAACACAAAATGGAAGCCATCAATAGTAAAAGAACTAATGTTTTGTAATTATAAATAAAATTTCTGATTTCTTTTACTAAAATTGCATCTAGTCAAACTTTAAAAATATTTTGGTTTAACCCTTGGGCTTTACTTTTACTAAAGCATTGTCGTCTAAATTATTACTTACATGTTGAACAATTGCATGGCATAAGTAAACATACTTACGAACGACAAAGTTTAAAGTTAGCTACTTTGTTTTACCTTTGGTCTAACATATCGTAAAATCAATAAATTGTCGGTCTACGATAATGTTCTGGATGCTTTCATATACTACGTATACTAATACGTAGGTTGATCCAATTAAAAGTCGTGGTTAACCATGATTTAATAAAACACTACGGGTTTGATCGCATATCAATTCCGCTCTTTACGGATTTTTCGCTTTCATTGTTCATATTTATTTCCGATATATCGTACTATTTCCATTTGATTTATTAAGGGCAGGCACAGGGAATGAATATTAACGTGAAAAATCCGTAAAAAAGTGTATTGAATATGTAAAATAATCGCGAATAAATGTTCGTATCGCGTTTTAATTATTATTAATATTTTCAAAGTTATACTTAGCAGGATCATGGGCAGAACTATTTTGTTAAATCATGTGTAGTGTTCGTGGTAACTAAATCGTGGAAATGATTGACAGTTCTAAAGCTAGTCGTAGTCATTAGACAATATACATTTTTTTGTTTATGTTATTTTCCACCATCGCAAATAGCAAAAAATTATTGTATAATTTTACCTTAGTGTAAAAAATTCTTCTTTTTATAGAAACCGATTTTAAATCAACTCTATTTATTGGTAGACCACAAACCTGTTGAGTGCCCATGATTTAGTTTTGTAGTTTACCCCGTTGGCTGTCTGCGATTCACTTGAAATAATAAATAATTCGCTCTTTCCTGATTTTACTAGCTGTGCCTTTATGTATTTTATTTATTTAAATACCTTGCATTTATTCCTGCTTACTGAAATTAAATGTATACGTCGCTTTTAATACTGTTTGTGAGATTATGTTTCTATCCCAAATATTTCATTTAAATATTAAGATATATAAATAGGTTTGTTTTATGTTAATATACAACCCTAGACGTGTTTCATGAATTATTAAACTAATACAAAACGCTAGTTATCTTTAATTGAGCTCAATGTACCAAATATACTCTTGGGAGTAATTCCGACGGCTAAATTCATATTCAGCTAGTTTAATTTTCAATGTGCAATGGTACATTCATTCAATTGATTATAGTTACAGACAAGCTCCTGTGTCTAAATATATAATTTATGTTTAAAGAAAAATTCAAATATCTGTATTCATCATCATTATTTTTGGCATGTGCTAAATATACGTCTCCCTTAAGCCATACCACCGTTTCCACGGCTAATCTCATCCAGCTCACACCAGCCACTTGGCGAATGTCGTCGCTCCATCTTGCCGCAGGGCGTCCCACGGTACGTTTGCCGAGCCTTGGTCTCCACTCAAGAACTTTCCGACTCTAACAGTTGTCAGATCTACGCCTTATGTGACTGGTCACTTCGGCTTCAGTCTACCAATCCGGTGGGCTATATCGGTGACTCTAGTTCTTTGACGGAAGCTGAAGTAGCTTACTAATACTTTTACTCGATTTATAAATATTTTTCTTGCTTACTGATCGATGATGATGTAAAGGACGCTACCACCGGTTCCGAACAGGACCTGAAAAGAACCAGCAAAAGAAACTCGGCGGGATTTTTTTCTTCGTCTTATAAAATAATTAAATATACATTTACACTAGTGATATGCAGTTATATGACGCGTATTATATATTTTAAAATGCCTAGAGTGAGCATCCCATTTATAGGCTGCGATATCCATACTAATATTATAACGTAAAATGATTAAATTTGGCGTCTAGGCACTCAACTCTACGGAGATGAAATAGGAGTTGAAATGGGTATAAAAGTCTAAGCAAAAGTCACTAAACTGTGCGTCTAATGATAGATATATAGAAAAGAAACACCTCATCTACATAATACTATATAGTATATTTCAATACACCTCGCGGACATTTCTTTTATTTTATGAAAACAAAATAGCAGGTAACACTTAGTTATTTACAAATTTATTTATATTATAATAACACATAAAGGTTCCTTCACAACTTCTGGTTGTGCGGGTGCGTGGTCACTCAAGTTTCGCTAGCCAATTTTGATTGAACTAACCAGCTCGAATAACAGCGAAATGGTAGATCCATTTAAGAACCATAAGGAGGTTGCGGTTCGAAGGACCGTATGCGTAGTCCGGCTCGGACAACGTGGTTATGAAGCCGGATAGAAAATGCGGTAAAGGAAGGATAAATACCTCGTCTGAAGTCGGCACAGCTGGCGTCTTCGGTGATGCGGTTGGGATTCGCGGTATACGTAAACCTATTAGAAGGAGCGTTGGCCATACGCGTCGCGTGACTTGAAAATATGATGCGCTGCGTAGAAACTCTCGAACGCAATTGTCCGACTGCGGCGGCGCTGGCCGCTGACCGCGTCACGGAGTATTCACCTTATACCCTATTCTTTTCGTGAGATGGGGAAAAATGAAAAGGAAAAAAGTAGGGCAGGTGAACGGAGTGGTGTAGTAAGAAAGGGAAGGAAGATTATTGCGTAACCAGTTTGCGGTTGTGTTAGGCGACATAGAAATGCGGCGAACAACGTATTTGTGTTTATTAATAGTTAAATTCTGAACCTTTTACTTGACGCTATATTTGAAAATAAAATATTTATGGCAACATATAATATCGACTTATTTTGTTCGTTAATATCAGTTTATCGCAATAGTTATAACAGAAAATATTAAGACAAAATTCTTAAGACTAAGCAAGGATTTTAAATTATAATGATCTATTATAACTGTAAATTAAAATTCACGTAATCGCATTCGACTAAAATAATGTTTAGTTTTAGTTTCAATGAAGCTTTTTTATTACAAAAAACTAAGGATCGATTTTCAAACAACGACTTCATTATTAACTATTTGATTTCTTGCCAGCAGTCATCATAAAAAAAAAACAAAAATTTTTGTGTTAAACTTGTCAAATATCTTTTAAAATCAACTTGATTTAACTTAATATGTTATTTTTATAATTTTTACATTGGTTGAAAGATTATTTATTTTAATATTTCTTTTTAATATATTCGAATCCACAGTCAAACCTTTAACTGGCTTTATGCGACAGAATATACTAATATGTATAATTTGAGATTTATGTCAATATTAAATAGGAATAAAAATAATTTATTATTAATTTTACAGAAATATAGTAAGTTCCATTTTACTATTTGCTTAATAATAAAGTAACTGTATCCATATTAGTTTAAAGTATTTGTGACATTCTTACAAAGTTCCTTGAAGAAGCACAAGACCAAAAGAGTCACGTATCAAAGCGTTTTAAGGTATTCCGCGTTTTCTTCCGGAAACGAGACGAATTAGAATAAAAGCCACGTTCGCTTTATCCTTTCAATTTATGTAACAGGCGTATAGCTTAGAATGTTTGAAACTTTTAAAGATACAGTTACAAGGAAAGTGAATATTTTAATCAATTTTTTTTATTGGTTGGAACGATGAGACGCGTAGAACTTTATATAGATACCCTTCAAACTGCAAGACAGTAGCGTTGGAGACAGTACAGAAAAATGTTTCCACTATAAAACCACATTTTTTTGCATTTTACCAGTTTCAGGGAGCTTTTGCAATTATGTTTGTCTTTTAACAAAATTGTCATTGAAATAATGTGTAATTACTATATTCTTAAATTGTTATTGATTGCTTAAAAGTGATTGGCGCTGAAGCGAAATTAACTTAGTGTAATAATTACTATAAAGTTTACTAAAAGTTCTGGACGAACAAGATACGTACTTGGCGTTGAGCATGAGTTTTTAAAAGGCGATTTTACTTTTTACAAATTTTAATTTAAAAAATTACAAGGTAATATTTAAACCAACTTAAGTCAATAAACGCAACCTCCAGATACGGCAATCGAGCGAGATTGGCCCCACATGCTGGTCAAGTGTCCCTCAAGCGTCCGTTTTGTAACGTCAGCATTAATATAGTAATTTCGAACTCTAAGAGCACGTTACCGGCATTCGTCGTATTCTTATGTATGTGTATTTATGCATAATAAGTTGTAGGAATATGCAGAGGTAACAAACAACACAACACTAGTCTCAATATAAGCACAGCTATGGAAATAAGATGACTAATACATACAAAGACTGACTTTTCTTTTGTAAACACAGACATGAGAAAAACACGTAAATCACCCCATATGTGTCCGTGTTGGAATCTACCTCACACCGGCGTATGAAACTTAATTTGGTAACAGTTTGGGCAATAACCACTAAGCATATTGGGACGTCTATTAAATAAAATAATATATTGATTATAAACAATCTTTGTCCATATGAAAGAAGTTTCGTTTAACGTGCAATAAATTTAATGATGGGAATAAAAGGTAAATATTAAATAAACCGTTTAACTAACCTTCTCGCTATTTTTATTAGCAGCCTTTTTTCTTGTTTAGTTCTTTGCCGGATTAATTAATAATAGATTTTGTCCGACAAAGTAACTCCGGTTATAGCGCATGACATAGCACGTTGGGATACGGCAAACTTGTGGCCTGGTCTTACAGCCAAAGCCACGTTTCGTCCTTATAGGTCACCACGGGGAGACCACTTAAGACTTTCGCCAAAAGTTGTGGTATCGGCGTTACCGTCTCATTTAGTATTAATTACGGTCGGCGATTGTTTGTGACACGCTGCCTTCACTCGGTTGACTTGTTAATCGCTCTGTTATTACAAAACGACTTACGCGTACCGTTGTAAATTCACAGCTGGCATTCTAGATTTAGAAAATATTTCGATTTAATTGTGCCATTGTAACCAGAAAATTCGTTACCTGTTTAAATCTTAACTGAAATCAATTACTAGTAAACTTGAAAATAACGTTTTTCTTAAATATATGTCAAAAATTGGTTTTTAATTATTTTGACATCTATGCATATTACCTATCTAATTTTGGCGGTAACAATAAAGCTTTTAAATTAATAGGAATTTACATGCTATATGTCTGAAAACGCAAAGGTTGTAAAAATGACATTAATAATTATTGAAATTATATTGTTTATTGCTTTTATAAAATATCTACCGCAAATATTTCTAAACATATAAGGCTAAATGTACAAATAATAAATATTTGCGCGCAATCTCGTAGCATTGCGAACATGGAATTTTATTAAAATAAAAATTTTGAAACAAGACCTCCTTCATGTTTGTGTTTCAAAACATTATTTATGAAATAGAATTTTGTTAGAGGTGAGCGAAAAAGTATAAATATAGAATAAATTTTTATTCAAATAAATATAAACTCTAAAACGGTCGTTTCAGATAAAACGATGAAGTTTTGTGTCGAGAAACTTGAAACAAAGCTATTAGCGTTTCTGTGCTGTGTTTGCTGTTTTTCTAGAAATTTTGTTATTTTAAACTGTACGGGATGACCTAGTGGTAGAAATGGAAAAGAAAACTAATTTGGAATTTCGTAGTTGTTGACGATAAAAACATGCAACTTTGTGTCTCAAGACTGACACATACAGTTCAATTAAAGACATAAGTCATTCCTCTTGTTTCATGTGGAAAAAGTCGCGAGTAACGGCTAGTTATTATACGATATATATGATATTTTTAGAAGTCTCAAGATTCCAAAAAGTAAAAATGATGACAGCAACTGAACGTCTCTTATACTAAAAACATTGAAAAGACTTACGTGACCCCGAAAACAGCCATCTTGCACGGACGAGTCGATGCATAACACCACTCAACACACGAACACAACCACATATGCACAACACTTATCACACATGAGGAGAGTTCCGTTCTGGGTAGCGGCTTACAAGGATCTCCCCTTACTATATTTCAGACCCGTCTTTTATACACAATCTCGGATAGATAACGTCAATATCGAGACTTCTTTCAACTCATTAATTCCAACAATTTAATTACTTCCTTCTTATATATTGTCACTCTACACATATTTAAACCTTGTTCATTGTGCAATTTAGCTGAATGATCGTACATTTTCGTGTCTCATAAAAATGCATGGAAATTGTCACGAGCCATAAACCGTTATTACATCAACAGGCGCTGAAAATGATTAACTTTATATTCTGTTCCAGAAATTAAATTTTCCGTTTTTATCGACGGTAATTAGTTTAACCGTGAACTTAATTTTTTTTTTGGAACGTCTATTTGATCGGAGTATTCAACTGACGGAATTTGTTATTAATGTAATGGTTCAATGGAATAATACGTATTTAAAAGATGTTATCTTTTGAAAGAAGTAAGTCAACGGTGAGAAAATATATCATTATTATCAGCTTCTAACAGCGCTGGACATAGGCCTTTTCAAAGAACACAAGACGGCCGAGCCCCTGCCACTCGCCTCCAACTTGAACCGCTACTACACGGAGCTCATGACCCATAAAAGACATATTGTAAACATTTTTAGGATATTTGAACTTACTACTGTTGTTAGTATTACTTACTTTCTGTTTTGAGCAATTACTATTTAATTCCATAATAACAAAACGGTGAAAAGAAATTTAATTAAAATTGAAACATGTAATCAAATAATTTGTAACCCCTTAAACTATGGGTAACATATTACGGCTATATGAATATCGTGCATATTGCAATCCTTACTTTTCATAGCTCGTGTGGAAGTATTGATTATGGCTACAATAAAAATCGTAAGATTTACACGTTATTGTAGTATAACTTCAAGAATTGTCTGTTCGTTTGTTTTGAACAGGCTCCGAAGCTACTGAATTAAAGTAATATTATAGAGAGGAAATATTTATTTCGTATGCAACAAGTAAACTCAAAATTTTCAATATTTCTCAGCCACAACTTCCATTAATTTTTTACCGGTCTTAAAAAATATTTTTTTGTTTTAGTATCTTCCTATATCTAGAAACTAGGGTTGAATTTAATAATAAAAACGTAAATTTTCATATTTAAGTAAATACGACCAACACGTTAGCTATCTTTTGACAGAACTCGTGTTCCGATTTCTGATTGTAAAGTAGATCGTGAACAGGTTTAACTTGCAAAATATCTGCCACAGCAGTTAAACTTTACTAATTGGCAATCGTCTAAGTTACCTTACTTATGGGTATAACAATTGCATAGCACGAGCTAAGCAAACTCTCACTGTTTGATAGTTTGTATGTAACATCAATTTTAGGAGGCGGTAAGTCCCTTTTTACAGGGGCCGTCTGGGGCGGATACCAGCGCGGGGTCTATTTCTGCCGCAAAACAGTAGCGTGTAAAATACTAATATATTCTGGTTTGAAGGTCATCGTAGCCAGCGCATTTATTGGATAAATGAGACGTAACATTCTATGTTTCACGTAGGGGTAACATCCCCTGGTATTCTGATGTCGGCTATAAAAAAAAAAAAAAACAATTATTTAGTGGTCAAAAATAAAAGACCACTTTTATTTTTAAATCAAATTGAAAAATCAATTATAAGTTTTAATTAAAGTGTTTATTTAATGCTCATAATTATGTCGTATATTAAATTGCTTGGCAATTATCTTACAGGCAAGGGTGTATCATATAATTAGTACCGTCCGCTTTCCCAAATTTCACGATAATTACTTAATAATTTATTGAGTCATAAAGTTTAAATTGCAAAATTTTGCCCAAATTCAATTAGTAATTCAATTTGAAATTCATGTCAGCCAAATTTTGTTTAAACGAAACTTATTAGCCTATTTAAATATTTACATATATTGTGTTAAAAAAGGAACAGAATCTAAAACGGGCCTTCTTTACTTTGGATAAAACCCATTTCCGACGATGAAATAAAATTATAAAACAAAAACATAAAATCTAAGCATAATGTAATTTTTTCCTAAAAAAAATTATTTTATTTCATTAATACCTAAAATTTTAAAATCAAAAAGCAATATGCGTCCTTTTCCTCCGTCATAGCCCTTACAAAAATATTCCTTAATCATTTGTAGGGTCGCCCCGACCTTTTCCCATTCCGTTTAGTTAAGTTTGTTTTAAAAAATATTAGGTTGAGTATTACGATAAAATATTTTTATCTAACTGAACGATATTTGTATTTTAATAGACTGTCCCCTGTTGTGATTTAATAAAGTTTTTGATTCAACTAGAAAACCACAGGCCATTTCTTTTCCCAGGTTTGAATGTCATCTATCCTTTTGGCAGTTTACAGGTGATAAGTTGTAACATGAATATTATGTTATACTGATAACAAATTTAAATGTTTGTTTCCTTCCAATTGAACCCCAACCTCATTCACCATGGCCATATACCTATCCAATACCACTGAGCCGCGGGGTGGACAAAAAAGTACGTTCCAAATACTGAACGGCTCAATATAAAAGCATTGCACCTCTTATCTAACACTGGTTCGGAAAATATAAACATTATTTATAGGATAGGTTTTTTTATTTATACCTCATTTTGTAGCCTAGTGGTAAAGGCACCTGCTCTAACTGCAATACTTCTTTTACATGAAACTTCAGATGGATTACCGTTACTTTTCAGAAATATTGTACGCATTTGTTTTAATAGTATAGTACAAGGTAGCATACAAAAAAGTTATGTAAATAATTTTAAAGCAGGAAAAATTTTAGCTACGTATAAAGAAATAAAAAATTAATAAAACGCATTAATAGTAATGTCACCAAACAACGACGTGCTCATACAGAATTTGAATAGGATAATTAGAGAATGAAAAGAAAAGGGATATCCTTAATTTGTTTTTACTTTCATTGTTCCATAAAACTATATAACTTAAATTTTGATTTGTAATAGTGTGAAGTTAAGATTTGTAGTACTAATAATAAGCAATAATAAAAAATAGTGTCTAAAAATTATATTATAGAGAGGAGAGATTTCTTTGTTTGTTATGAATCTGGCTCCGAAACCGCTGATCCAATTTGCGATACCCTTTTACTACTGGAAAGAAAATTATATTATCATTCACTACCATAGGCTACCATTAACCTCACGAAAATCTTTTAAAAATTCTAACAATAACACGAACAAAACCGTGGACTAACTGCTAGTACGGTGTAATTTAAAGAACATTATTTGTGTTTAAACACGATTGTTTGTAATCAAGTACGATGGAATCATTGCTTAAACAATTTTTTGTACTTTATATTGGCTTTAATAGTTTTAAAGGAAATATCTTACAAAGAAACTCTTATTTATTTAGTTTCAGAGGCAAAGTCACAAACTCGATGGAAGATTTTTCGACCTTCTTTGTTTATTTTATTTATCCAAATAACGAAACTTGGATTTAAGTAGAGTTTGTTTTATATCTTTTAGCATAAATGTAATGAAAGAGTATTGCTCAAGTTTTATTATAAATTGCATAATATAGGTTAAAATTAACTGAGTTTCTTTTACCGACTTCCCAAAAAAGAAGGTTCTTAATTCGAGCGTATACTCTTTGTTAAGTATGTTACTGTTGTCGCTGTAGCCGATTAATTTAGATATTTTTAAAATAAATATTAGCTTTTATTGGTCATTTTTTTTAATTTTTAATTTTA
>JAGSMT010000533.1:0-62681 GCA_029286875.1 Lamproptera curius
ATATCTAGTTGTCTTAAAGCGCAACGTTTTACCATCATACTAAAATAATACCTTTAACAAGTAAAATAATACCTTAAAATAATTAAGTAAAGATTATGATAGATCAACCATTACACAAATAACATCTATAAAGCAGAGTCAATATTCATATGACTACTACTCTCAGATCCAATTTAATTGGATTGGGGGATTAGACATTTCGTGCAATATTTGGATTAGAAGCCAGTATTCGAAGCATTTTCATCTCAAAGTTACGCTTAAGCCAATCAACAAACTATTTTCTTTGGATTCAACGGTGTGGTTTTTGTTTAAGAAAAATGAAGAGAGGCATTAAAACATGTTAATAATTTTATTATTAAGTAGGTCTACCATGAATGATGCATTTTTTTTAAATAGTGGTGAAAATTAATAATAACAATAAAGTGCTCCTGGTCGATTTCGACTACGGCGGCCGATCTATAGTAGAGATCAGCCGACTTCGCAGGAGATATTATAGTGCAAGCATAAGCGCAAGGGGTGTATTAGGGGAGGCCTATGTCCAGTAATGGACAATTAAAGACTGATGATAATGATGATGATAAGCGCAAGAACAGGTGCACTCCCTATTTATTTATTTTTTTATAGCCGTCGGTAATTTTACTAACATGCAAGCTTTCAATTAATTGCATTTTTCTTTTTCTTACATTTTAATGGACTTTTATTAGATTTTTCCAAATTATTGATTCAGTTTTACAAACACAATTGTTAATTAACATATGCTTATTTAATTGTTTTGTTATTTTATATGATTGATTTTATTGAACAGTTTGCGTCTTATTCTTTTTTATTATCATTAGACATAGGCCATAGAATGTTCTAGGTTACACAACGGACTTGAAGAAGTGTTTTCTGTTAAGTGCGTTTTGGTTACAGTTTTTTTGTCAATTTTTACCATCATAGGGTCTCGAATACATATTCATCTCCTGACGATAAAGTAATTCTCCTCTGAGCTATGTTATAGGTTGCTTTTGGCTTTTTTTTATTATTAGGTTTCTTAATAACTTATGATAATAATAAATGAAAGTGTATTTCAGATTATTAATGAGATTTCTTTTAATGCAAAATAAAAAACCAACCAAAAACACCTCCCTCTAATAATAAGCTCTGATTAGTTTCCTTACTGTTCTTAACAAATGAGCCTTTTCATTTACTTATTACTAGTAACTCATTTCTCTGAAACAATCTCTATTTATGTAAATATACGTCTCTTTATACAGAACCTATTTGAACTTGAAGTAACAACATAATAAAAGCTAGAAAATAGAGTAAATGCCGGATAAATGAAGTAAATCCAAGTTATGTTATATATATTAACATAATTTAAAAAAGTTTGTGATATGGTTAACGTAGAATGAATTATACAGCTTAAAATCCTATTCATAAAGTTTCAAAGCAAAACAAACGGAAGCTTTAACACTTTATAGGATTCTGCGGTAAACATACAGTTACAGTATCTCGTCATGGTTACATCCATTTATAATTAAAGCTCTTACTTGCTCAACGGTACTTTTAGGTATTTTAGTCAAACCACTATTGTTTCCGAACGATAAACAAGAAATAAGAACTTATGATGAAATTTAATCCCATCATAAGTCTTTGCAATCATTTAGCTGCAGTGAAATTTATTACACAATTCTTTGTACTCAATGTTACATTTTATTAATTAATTGTGATATGTAGTTTTATTTTATTAATTAAAAACCGTTTTTGAAAATCGTTTTGTCCCATATTTAATACGCTTAACTTTGCAAAATTTTTTTAAATTTTCTATCGCTGTCTATCCAGATCATAAAGTTCTGCCTATAAGAAACTAATATCGCATAATCTTAATCGTAGTTTAGCGGCAGTTTTTAACACGACTTCTTATTCCCACGAACTCTACACAAGTACTAACTTTACCTTCACTAGATAAACAGTACTACAAATATTCCTTAAATCGGACACTCTCAAGCAAAGCAATTTTCTCAATATGCCTTCATACGTAAAACTAGAATAATCTATCACGGTTACTTATTTAAAGAAGGATATTTTCAATCTTATGGAGTTTTTCAATCTAAATCCGTTTACCGGGAGCTACTACCGATAAACCGGTGGTAGGTCCCCTTTTTACAGGAGACCGTCTGGGTGGGTACCACCGCGGTGCCTATTTCTGCCGCGAAGCAGTAGTGTGAAAACACTGCTGTGTTTTGGTTTGAAGGGCACCGTAGCCAGCTTATTTACTGGGTAAACGAGACTTAACACCCTATGTCTCACGGTAGGCAGCGCGTTGGCGATACCACTGGTATTGGTAATGTCTATGGGCGTCGGTGACCACTTCCCATCAGGTGGCCCGACTGCTCGTCTGCCTGCGTATGCCATAAAAAAAAATAAAATACGTATAGGCCCATTCAATACTGAAATTTGCATTTAAAAGCTTTCTAGAAACGTAATTGTAAACCTAAATGGTTTTATTGGCTTTACCAAGTAGAAAATATTTATTTAACTGTAGTCCTTTTTTGTAGGCATGGCTGATATTATTTTTATTTTTAGACCATTATAAGCTCGGTATACGATTCTACGCATTAAGTGGTAACATTTTCGTAAATATTTTATAGTTATTTTCATTATCCCTGAATTTATATAAAACTAGCGGATGCAACAGACGTGGTCCTGCATGAAAATCCAAGCGATTAGAATATTAAATAAGTTAGAGTTTAAGTCGATTCAGCAGTTTATTTGCATTATGTGGACTTATTTGTTAATCTAAACCATCAATAAATCCATTACGCAGCTAATTATTTAATAAATAAGAAAGTTGTGCATGTATCGGACATTAACTAAAACGACTACTGTATTACTGTGCTAAATTATTTAATAGTTCTTTCTTTCACTTAGCCATTTTCCCAAGTTATCATGAAATCGGCCTCTAATCCATCCAGATTTACTTAAATAACGGTTTTTACGCAGAGCAACTGGTATCTGACCTCTGCAACCCAAAGAGTAATCCGCCTTCTTAAGATGTATTTATTGTCAATATATTTGAAGGCTCTGACATCCAGTATCGACTGCCAAAGACGGTCTGAAAAACGAGACCAACATTTTACATGCCCTTTCGTAAATTATTTAATAATAGTTACAACTAAAACAAGTAATGCATATAATTACGTAAACACCTGAACACATAAACAGTAATAATATATAAGAACGAAGAAGAATTTCCTTTGAACCTTGATGGTACATATCACACTGTTCCGATGGAAGTGTATTCAAAAGATTGATGCGTATCGTCAAGAGGAACTTCCGCTCACCTCATGTATAATTCCATTATACTTTTCACGGAACCCGTCATATCCTGAATTAATGTTGTAATTGAATAATATTTCGGAATTCTATCTCGTATATACGTATCTCTGCATATATCTTTTTCGAATAGTTTGAATACTTCTTGAATAGTTATCTTTATAGAAAATTTATTTTTATTATATTTATGATATATTTCTTTCCGTGTTCTTTTACATATATAATTTAATTATTATTACTATGGCCCTTAAACATTATTGTTATTTACGCTTAAGAAATGTAACAATATTTGTCTTATACAAAAATAATTTTAATACGCCAATTCATATACGTTTTCCTGCCGCTGGGAATTGAGAGCATTGAATTTCAATTTATTGACCAAATGGTCTTTAATATACAATTAAAATTCAAGCGTTTTGATTTTATAAATTTTAAATCGATATTACAAAAGTAAGTTGATTACTTTATCTCGTTTTTTTTTCGAATAAGTGTCTTCTTTCCTATTGTCATCGGGGCCTGCCTTACTTCTCTGGACGTAAAGTGCGGCGCGTAACTGGGCAACAATCTTTGCTAAATCTGTTAATCCCAAGGAGCCAAATGATCAAAATTCTTCTAGCATTTGGCTAAGAAGAGCAATAGAATAAATATCAGACACCAAACGAAATATCTTTTCCTCCGGCGGCCTCTACATACCTTAATACTGCTAAGATCTAAAACTTTGACATGAATACGAACGACACCTCTGTCTGTAATAATTTTGCAAATTAAATAGTATTGAAACACAATAAGATCCGGTATATAGAAAAAGGTTCTTTTTTTTAATAGGCTTTATGACTAAGTGCTAAGCGGTAGCGAAAATGATGAACGAACCCTACGAATAGTTAATACGAAAAATCATGTTCCCAAACACATAACATTATTTAATCTATAAAGCATTTGCAATATTAACTGCATGTATTATTACATCGAAAAACGTAAGTTGTTCTTGTAACATATTTACAACAGTTTGTAATACGTCACTCGGATCAAAGTGATTGCGAGATCGTGTTCTTCAAAGTGAGAGCTTTTGTCCACGTTTAAACCTGAAGGGTACAAATCGTATTGTTCTGAAGGGATCACATCTTTAAGATAAATGCGAATTCACAAGAGGCGAACTGCTCGTTCATTATGTATTATTATACTAGGGCCTTTCCCCGACTTCGCACCGTTAAATTTAGGATTTTATTTTTCCTTTATTGATAAATGACCATAATATCCAGAACATAATTTTGAAATCAATCCATTTGATTTTTCATTACATTTAATTATAAGCGAACGAACAAAAAATCTTTAGCTTTTAACAGTATGCTGTCGAGAATTTTTTTGGAGATATTGACTTTAATATACGATATTAAAGTCAATATCTCAAAAACTTTCTATAATATCGTAGAACATACTCGTGTTCTATCATCAATAGTTTTGCTAAACACATTTTAGGGCACTTTTTCACTCCTTCGGTTAGATTACCTAATCATTGTCAAGGAACCCTTATTTTTTATAAGTAGTAAGGCATATTAGACTGCCTCCGTAGCCTAGTGGTATGGGCGTGTGCTGTAGAAACCGGAGGTCGTGGGTTAGAATCCTGCGGGGAATCAACAAATTTTCATTGTTGTTGCCTAGTTGGTTAGAACAATTTGGGCCGATCACCCAATTGTCTGAAAAGTAACCAGTACCAGCGTGGTGGGGTACGGTCCAAACCATCTAATGGATAGGGGTATATCAGGAGGGCCTATGTCCAGCAGTGGACTATCAGAGGCTGATGATGATGATGATGAAGGCATATTAAGGTTTCAAATAGTTAAAGAATTTTTGAATTGGCATACATTTTTAAGTTTATTCATTATAAACATACATACAAAAGTATAAATCTTTACTCTTTACAATGATAATGTATTAGTAAATAGTATAGAAATAGATTATTAATATTTACTTATTGCATATATTTGCCAAAATGCTTAGTTTAAGTCAGCATTTATGCACATCACACGTATATTTTCAAGGAGTTATATTAAATTGTCAATAGTAATGTTTCTTGTCTCCTACATTAATAGCGTCAAAGCTTTGACTTTCTAAACAACTGTTCAATACCGGTGTCCGGACAATATGAGTCCTTTGACAAAATTATATTTTTTTTCTTTCAGATTGTGGCATAAGCGTTCTGGCTTTTAATACAATTATTATTTTAAGCATTGTTTCTAAGTTAAGCATAATCTCTTTAATTTTACATATGTGATAGATGAAATTTAGAGGCTATGAAATTAAAATGTAAGTTTTCCAAATTCGGTTTTAAAATGTAATTTACGGTTATTTACGATTCAATAGATTAATTACTCACTTTCATATTAGATAGAAAGAATATCTTATCTCTTATATATTTTACAATGAGTGTTTTAACTATATGGGGATATAATAATTAGTAGGTATCTAAGTTTATAACACCATTAATTAGAAAATCTAAAATAAACTGCAGAGATAACAATTTTTCTATGTTGTAGTTTATTACATCAGGTTTGGTGCTAAAATCTACTTTAAAAGGACGATCAGTAATTTAATCTTCATTAGATTTTACTTTTTATCTTCTTATCACTCTCTGCCGTTGCTAAATAAACCTAAGGTTAACTTTAATTTACACGGGGATGACAAAATTTCTAATCTATCATTAAAAAATAATTATCCTCTTCAAAATAGTTCCTTATGCCGTGATTTTCAATTTATGAACAGAAAATTTTGCTACACTTTATAAAGCTTAATTAATAAAGCAGGGACTAAACAGGATCTTAACCTATGTTTAGATCTTCACAACATCCATATTTTCAGTAATTAGGTGAATGAAAAGTAAAACACCATTTTCATCATAAGCAGTAAAACATGGATTTAATCCATGCTTCGATGCTAATATTATAAACGTGAAATAAATTCTGTCTGTGTCTATGTGTCCGTTTTTTCGGTCGAAACCATTATACCCATTTCGAAGAAACTTAGTACACGCAAAGAATAGATTCCATGAAAAGACATAGACTATTAGATATTGGGATAATAGTGGTTGATAGGGTTGAATAGACTTGAATATGAAAAGGGGATGAAAGAGAAAATTCGTCATTGTTCGACGTATAACGATGAAATTTTGTGACTCCTTAATACTAGAAAAGAGTCATAAGTGCTTTTTTATATCAAAACTAGTTTTTAACTTTATAGGGATTAAGCAATAGTTGAAATGGGGATGATAGGTAACGTGGAAATTCTTTACTGTCAAACATAAATTCGTGAATCTTTGTGTTTTATTATAGACATATACAATGTACCTCGTGAACATGCCTCGTATTCCACAACTACAAAACGGTAACAACTAGTATACTAATTATATTAATAATATAAAAAATAATAGAGTATTTTTTTTCTTTTGAATGAAAAAGAATCGCAATTTTTTATTATCCAACGAAAATTTGGGCATTCATGATTCTCATTACGACCTCTAATTTAGAAGTAGTAGAAACTTCATGTAGAAAAATCTATATCTTGAGTAACTTAATAATTAACAGCGATGCTAGGATATACGCAACGACTATGATGCCTGGTTATTATAAAGCATTACGCTTTCGCAATGTAAAAACCGTAAGAACCTCTTACCAAATCTACCTTACTACAACTGGTTTAAAGTACACAGTGTGATTTCTCAAATGAACTATAATGCGACCTGAAAATAAACATAATCAACGATTTCAATCATTGTATCCATTCCGGATTCAAAGCTTTCGTGTTAGTCGAAGTAAGCACGAATTCAATTTGTGTCCATGTCACATGCAGTAATAAAATGGAATTTTTCCATTCTATTGCACACACATTCTATTGCAGAGCTGTTTTTGCAAAGAAAAAATTAAGTAAACTAAATCTAAAATTTTGAATATATATATATATAAAGTCTGTTACGCGTGACTTTGTCCGCGTGGTCATATGTAATAAAATATATGTTAGTATTTTTTTAAGAAAAAAGTGCTAAGTAACTCTCAGTATCATCAGGTATCTTGCAGTGAAAGTCGCTTCAACCATGGACCAGCCATTCCATTTAATAATCGTATCGTAACCGCAATATAAAATAATGGAATAATTTTGAAACAGTTATTTTGATGTTAAAAACGCACATTTCTTTTTATTTATTTATTAACACTTTATGTACAATTACAGTACAATGGCGGACTTAATGCCAAAGGCATTCTCTGCCAGTCAACCATTGGTAGGTTTAGAGAAAGTTGAGTAGGTGCTAAATAAAAAAGGAGATTAATATTCTTGAATCAAGTTTCTAAATGTATTTACAGTTATAATAAATAATACACATACGTATACTACGTTATACATCAAGCATATTACAATACTATATACTCACATGATTGATATACATACATATATATATATATATAAAGATACATGCATATACTAAATATAAATAAATAAATACAAATACCAAATGATAAGTTAATAGACTTTTGTTCTATAGACTAGACAGATGTAGACGAATTTTACGCTTAAAGTCGTTGCGATTTTAGCCGTCCTGATTTCCGAAGGCAACTCATTCTATAAGTGAACTGCTTGTATGAGGAATGACAGTGGTACAGTCAGAACGGTGAATAGGACATTGAAGCAAAAGATTATTTGTTGAGCTAAGGTTTTTGTTGCTGACTTCACATATATATTGAAATTTCAAGGATAAGTAGGTTGGAGTAACAGTTGAATCTATAAAAGAATAGAAGTCGTGAGCGCCCTTAAGGAGCGTCTTTGACGTATGGTAGCCACTGCAATTCAGCACGATAGGCCAACACGTGGTGGAATTTACGGAGATTGAAAACGAACCGAATGCAGTTATTTGAAGTCTGTCAAACTTATTGAGTTAATGTGCATTCAAGTGAAAGTAACAAACGTCACCATAGTCGATCAGAGGAAAACGAAAGTCTGCATGCAAGCATTGCCTTCATTGGTGAAGGCGGAAAGTTTTCAATTTATACAGATACCGCATGGCATTAGTAACCTTCTGACTAACGCAAGCAACTTGTTCTTCCAGTTTAGAGTGTTATCTATGTTCAAACCCAGATTTTTAACGCTTTGACTGATCGGTATTGGATGACTGTCAAAATAACCTCTTTAATAGCAGCAAATCCTGGTTTATTTTAAAAAGGCATCTGGTAAGCTACCAGCATCGGCTTGGACTATAGCTATTTATTTATATCAGTCATCTAAATATTTTACTTTATTTTTATCTATTATATCTAGTATATTTTTTCGCTCCATTCCTTCGGCATCGTGAAAATAAAACCGTCATCCTCTTATCTCACAGACATCCAAATATTATTTTAGGCTCAGTAAAAAGCCTCATACGTGACGTAATTGATGAGTGAGTACATATTAAGTGCATTGCAACAGTAATTATTAAAAAAACAGTTTGGTGCACTTTATTCAGGATTCATTGTAAGTGGGGCATAATCGTGTAGTAATGACTACTTATGCAAAAAAGCAAATTAAGAGAGTTTTAGAAGATATGATAAAAACATACTAACTATTACAAGCAACGAGTATGCCTGATTGAAAGCGTTTTATTTTGTAGTGATGGTTTTCAATATTTAAATTTTAGTTGCATAGTTTATTTCAAAATTCTATTAAAGTTTCCATACAAATATTAATATTATTATTCCTTTTTTAAAATAATAACAATACACTACTATAAAAAATTGGGTTTATATATTAAGGTAGTATACATACAATATTTTGCTTAGTTGCAAAACTAAGTCCAATCTTTATTCAATATAGAATAATTCTACTTTAGTCTTAAAACCTCGGAACAGATCTTCTTCTGACCTTTACTCAATAAATTTTTTATCATTTAAATTTCAAACAAAAACTTAAAAATCTTTTATAAGCACCATGGTCATTGCAATCGGCAGTAGCAGTTTAAGTATATCGTTAACTTAAACCACATTCATGAATAATTATTTCTTTTATTTACGCGATTATTACCATATCAATCCACTAATTTTACGGATTTTTCGCGTTGCCTAAAAATATATTTATTCCCGACGTTTCGATTCTTTCCAGCATCATGGATGCATCATGGATGCATCATGGATGCGTCATGGATGCTGGAAAGAAGTCCGAAACGTCGAGGATAAATATTTTTAGTAACGCGAAAATCCGTCAAATAGTGGTTATCACATTCATGAATTATTAAATAAAATTGCTTTACGGATTTTTCGCGTTTTTTTACATTTTTAATTCCCGACGTTTCGAACACTTTCCAGCGGCCGTGGTCACGGGGTAGACTGAGATGTCATGCGTCTTGTTGCCAGTGATGAAGCGGGGTTTCCAGATCTTAGTTTTATTAATTATATTTAATCTGTACTCCGACCTGCAAAACGAACTGATTTTATCTTTACAGCCAGCAGTGGTATTATGCTTGGTTTAAATTTTAATTTATTAATTATGGGATCCCAAGCAGGTGGTAGAACCAACCATCTTCTCTATTGAAATTTGGATGTTTTTAATCTCAATAGCCTCACGGATCATCCTTGGTAGGAATCGGTGTTCTTTAGCGAGGATTTGTGGTCGATCCAAATCTGATGTAATGGTTTGGGTGATTTAAGGTATGGTCACCACTGCCGACTTGTTGGGTCTTCTATGTTTGATGTCAGCTATATGTTCCTTCACGCGAGGTTCTTATTGCTCGCTTTGTTTGTCCAATATAAGAGGCCGCAGTCAATCTAAGCTTTACCTCCTGGGTCTTGTAGAGGAATATTGCACTTGACAGGTGGTGGAATTGACCAATCTTCTTCAGCGGCTTGAAATAAGTTTGATTGAACCGCCTCAAAATGTAGCCAATCTTGTCAGTTCGCCTCTCACAAACGGTAGAACAGCAGGTACTCGCTCACTGTGGCTGCCTTCACTCGGTCACTGTGACGCTGCCGTGGCGCAGCGAGCTTGTGTGTCGCAGTACTTGCTAACATGTTGTAGCTCAGCCGCCAGGTGTTCATCATCACAGATCCCTCGTGCTCTCTGAAACAAAGATTTGCCCACGGTAGCTAACTGGGATGGATGGTGGTGTGAATTGCCATTTAAATATTTATTTGTATGGGTTGGTTTCCTACTACAGTATGGCTCAAGGTGTTATCAGGATTGCGAATAACTAAAACATCAAGAAAAGCTAAAAATTATTACTTTCTAACTCCATAGTAAACTGTATTTTTGAATTAATGGAGTTAAGGTGGTTTAAAAATGCATTTATTTTATCATATGGTAAGATGGTAAATGTATCATCCACATAAGCCTTATAAAATCTTGGATGAATGGGAGCAGTGGTAGGGCCTTCTCCTCAAAGTCTTCCATAAAATGTCAGCAACAATAGGAGACACGGCAACCCATCGCTACACCATCCATCTGCATGTAGAACTCATCTTTCACAATAAATAGCCAGATGTTAGGCAATGTTTTAGTAAAAATGCATATTCTATTGAGATGTTATTTTCTCTAACTTTCTTGTTACAATATTGATGCAATCTTCTAGGTATAGATGTAAACAAAGATTGAACATCAAAACTAACCATAGTTTCATTGTCAGCAAGATGTAGATGTTTTACCTCGCTAACAAAATGGTATGAATCCTTTGTAAACCGCTTGTTTGTCCTCTGAGTGGTGAGGATTTTTACTAAATGTTGAGCCAATTTATAAGTAGGTGAGTCAATTTGGCTAACAATAGGGCAAAAGGAAGATTTGGAGGCTATCCGACAAGATATTTCGTCAATGTTGCGTCGAAGCAAAGTGCCGAAACCTAATCTTCCTAAGGATGAACTTATTGCACTTAACAACTTACGCAACAACAAAGAACAACAATTCTCCGAGCAGACAAAGGTAATTCTACGGTGATCATGGACACGTCAGATTATAATTCAAAATTAGAACAACTGTTATCGGATGAAACTACTTATAGGAAGGTCAAACTGACCCTACTACTAAAACGCTCAAATTAACTAGCGATCTTATTAAAAAGCACTCCGAAAAACTTAATCTTGACGTAAAATTGATAATACCTTCATGTCCCAAGCCCCAAAATTGTATGGGTTTGCCTAAAATTCACAAATTGAATGCTCCATTGCGCCCTTTTGTTAGCCAAGATGACTCACCTACTTATAAATTGGCTCAACATTTAGTAGTTAGCGAGGTAAAACATCTACATCTTGCTGACAATGAAACTATGGTTAGTTTTGATGTTCAATCTTTGTTTACATCTATACCTATAGAAGATTGCATCAATATTGTAACAAGAAAGTTAGAGGAAAATAACATCTCAATAGAATATGCATTTTTACTAAAACATTGCCTAACATCTGGCTATTTATTGTGGAAAGATGAGTTCTACATGCAGATGGATGGTGTAGCGACGGGTTTCCGATGTCTCCTATTGTTGCTGACATTTTTATGGAAGACTTTGAGGAGAAGGCCCTACTCACTGCTCCCATTCATCCAAGATTTTATAAGCGCTATGTGGATGATACATTTACCATCTTACCATATGATAAAATAAATGCATTTTTAAACCACCTTAACTCCATTAATTCAAAAATACAGTTTACTATGGAGTTAGAGTAATAATTTTAGCTTTTCTTGATGTTTTAGTTATTCGCAATCCTGATAACACCTTGAGCCATACTGTGTATAGGAAACCAACCCATACAAATAAATATTTAAATGGCACATTCACCACCATCCATCCCAGTTAGCTACCGTGGGCAAATCTTTGTTTCAGAAGCACGAGGGATCTGTGATGATGAACACCTGGCGGCTGAGCTACAACATGTTAAGCAAGTACTGGACACAACAAGCTCGCTGCGCCACGGCAGCGTCACAGTGACCGAGTGAAGGCAGCCACAGTGGAGCGAGTACCTGCTGTTCTACCGTTTGTGAGAGGCGTAACTGACAAGATTGGCTACATTTTGAGGCGGGTTCAATCAAAACTTATTTCAAGCCGCTGAAGAAGATTGGTCAATTCCTACCACCTGTCAAGTGCAATATTCCTCTACAAGACCCAGGAGGTACAAGCTAGATTGTGACTGCGGCCTCTCTTATATTGGACAAACAAAGCGAGCAATAAGAACCCTGCGTGAAGGAACATATAGTGACATCAAACATAGAAGCCAACAAGTCGGCAGTGTGACCATACCTTAAATCACCCAAACCATTACATCAGATTTGATCGACCACAATCTCGCTAAAGAACACCGATTCCTACCAAGGATGATCCGTGAGGCTATTGAGATTAAAAACATCCAAATTTCAATAGAAGATGGTTGGTTCTACCACCTGCTTGGGATCCCATAATTAATAAATTAAAATTTAAACCCAAGCATAATACCACTGCTGGCTGTAAAGATAAAATCAGTTCGTTTTGCATAGGTCGGAGTACAGATTAAATATAATTAATAAAACTAAGATCTGAAACCCGCTTCATCACTGGCAACAACACGCATGACATCTCAGTCTAACCCGTGACCACGGCCGCTGGAAAGTGTTCGAAACGTGGGGAATTAAAAATGTAAACTAAACGCGATAAAATCCGTAAAGTAATTTTGTTTAATAATGTATAATATTCGCGCAAGCAATAGAAATAATTACACATGCATGAATACAAAAATGTAAATTAATTATTAAGGATTAAATCTTTTCGGTCCTAAAGATTTTTAACACCTTAACCATTAACACCTTATCGAAAACATTATAACCAGTCTAAATACTTGTATTGGTTCTAAAATAGTTAACTACTTAACATAAAACACAATGTACTAATAATGTGATTTAAAACATGATACCGATATGTAAAACTTAATAATTCTCAACTAATAGAACAGTACATTACTTAGCTGCTGTTTTTTTTATCTATGCAATTTATTTCAAAAATGAAACAAACATGATATTAAAGTAAAAAGTGCAGGGATTGTTACCACCGACTCAATCAGCGTCGGGTAAGAAAGTAATCACCGGAGTCGACCGGAGATTAGTCCCAATTTCCACTCCATCTCTAAATCAGCTCCTATATCTTTGTCAAATTTCTTATGTTGCTAATGAGAGCTGCTCAGAGCGAGTATAATTTCTGAGTGACTTGGTAATATCACTTTTAGTTTAATATTATTGATTTGTGAAGCACTTTTCTCAATTTTTTAAAGTTATTTAAAAATTAGGTCAATTAGGAATCCAATTTCCGAACGTCTTTCAACTTCATATCCACACTTTTTAATAAAAACCATTTATCTGTGAGGCACGCAGACACTCACACGCGAACAAACAAATGCCGAGCGCATTACTATATTAAAAAATGTCCATTTTATATAAGTGTAAAGTGTAACAAAAGGCGGTTAGATAAAATTAGTACCTTACAATAGAGCAAAGATGTATAATCCAGAAATTGAACACATGGACATAAAAACACCATATTGTTTTATGGGTTATGAAAATGTAAGGTAATGCCAGAGGCAACTCTGCAGAAAAGGTCAAAACGATTTTTGTATTAGAATAGTACATAGCCGCAACGCTATAAATTTAAATGATGTTATATGGAACAGGAAATCGTGAGTATATCATGAAAACTATGTCAATAATAGGAGACTATCCTGTAAACAAAATGAAAAAAGTTGTAAAACTAACGAAATAGCATAGTACAATATAAATTCTTATACAATTTAGTACATAATCTACAGGGTTTATAATGGTAAAAGTCTTGTCATTTCATATACTAACAAAAGTATAGATACAACAATCCACAGCGTGTAAGTTCAAGAATATCTTTATAATAAGAAAATCTTGTTTTACGTTACTGCCACATCAATGTTTTTATAATATTATTCAAGGGTTAACCATAAAAACAATTGTTTCCGGAGCAGATATTCTCAAAATTTGATTTTTTATGATACTGTTTTACAGATTTTACCAAATTTAATTACTTACTTTGCGATAATTATGGTATCAGAGACCTTGTCATTAATGTAACGCAATAAAAATCCGTTAAACTATAGTATAGTTTATCAGATATTCTCAATTTAGTTTTAAAACGTTACACACACAAAAACGTTAAACGCTTTAATGCCTTAAATTAGCTGAATTTGAGAATTCATTTTACGTTAGCTTCATCTGATTTTAATTAAAAGCTTTGAAAGTTGCTGTAACGTAAAACGTGAGGTGAATTTCAATTGTAATGTTTTGGCCTGACGTGAAAATTTATAGAACAAAGAATTAATCTCAAATAAATAATAAAATATATTGTATATAAACGTAGTATGTAGGAATATTTGTGTACATTTTTAAAATAGAAAGATTTCTAAAGTAAATTGGTTATGAGAAGTTGCTTAAATTAAATCTTCATTCAATATGGATGTTCACTCTTGCTTATTGATTGCCAAATACGCTACCACCGGGATAGGATGCCTCGGACTTATAAATAATTATTTACCTTACAATAACAGAAAACAACGCACATCACAGACAAGTTGAGTTCAACTTTTCATACTTACACACCCCTTTCATAGCCGAGACAATTTTAATAACGTCACTTTAAAGCGTCAGCAATCTTTTGTAATTGATAAAGTTTTACCTCTCAATTGGAAACTTTGGTCATTTAAAGGTGTGAGAGATTTAAACACCCGCCGGTGTTTAAACTTAGAGACTAAACCTATTTTATTATTACGAACAAACCACGATTCGATAACTACCATATTACCTGTAAGTTTTAGCATCTTTTACTTTGTATACATAGCTATGTGATTTCAGAAAGTTGCAACGAATTTGTTACCTGCATGAGTCAACCCAACATACCGTAGAACGTGGTAATGTGTAATTTCTTCAAGACAACTTTCATACCAGGGTTTCATAACTGCTTTACACAACATAGGTATCCTATACCCCTCTTCAAACTGCTTAGGTAATTAAAATAATCTAAACATGGTTATATAAACTCAGTTACTACAATATTAGTCATTTCCGATAACACTATATTTTGTCATACCCCTCATACTGTAAGCTTATTTGAATGGGATTCAATGAAAAAATTATTTAACATTATTTCTTAATCATGTCCTAAAAGCCGACCTTATCTTAAACTACTATACTTTATATAACTACAATAACTATATCAATCGTTCAAGAAAACTTTAAAACATATAATTTCCCTTCAGAAACGTAAAACCTTCAAAAGAAATAAAAACTAGACTTTTGACGCAAAAATGGGTTTAAACGCTTATTTGCAGAATTAAAATTAATTTAAGTACATAAATTCTAAACACGCATTTCTCTCAACTTTGACAGGACGGAGTAAAAACTTCATCAATTAAAAAGACTTCCGGTACTTCAAAGGCTTTAACTTCGATATCAAAATGTTTGATTTTTAATTGCAATGCAAGGCCAAAAAGTTGATAGATATATACAGACACGCGAAGAAACTTTGTATAGATTAAATTAAGAGCGCTAAATAGTTGGAAAGTGTTTTCCATGAAATAATAATAGTAATGATAGAATATCTATATTTTCCCTTTCAAAGTCCTTAAGAGAAAATTAGTAGAATGACGACTCCTTGATATAGATTCACGTAAAAATCTTTGCTACAAGTAACTAGACCTCTCCCCCAGGTGACATTGTACACTTTCTAGTTTCTTAATTTAAAAACAAACTTACATTGTTCTTTAAAATTGTTTAAATTTTCGATATGGAATATGAAGAAAATAAAAAAAATTGGTAATAACCTATTTTTTATTGACATTTTTAAGCTACTACCAAGTTTTATAGGAACAGAGCAAATTGTTCATAACTTAAGTTTATAATTCATGGTCATAGAACACGCACGAACTGGTGGTAGGTCCCTCTTTTACAGGGGTTGGTTACTCCGCGGTACCTATTTCTGTCGCAAAGCAGTAGTGTGAAAACACTGCTGTCTGTCAATGTCTATGGGCGTTGGTGACCACTTCCCGTCAGGTGGCCTGACTGCTTGTCTGCCTTCGTAGGCAATTAAAAAGAAAACCAATCTCTTAGGGCCATATCATGAGCTAATTGTGATAATGCCATGTTATTGCATATAATTGTCACTTTAGTTCAAATTTCTGACATGTTATTTAAATAATAAGTTTCTTTCGACTGCCAAGTCTAGAACGCATAGTACACGACATCGACAATTATCTCTTCAAAATATTTACAATCGAATACATTGTTATTTTAGTCTTTGACAACCTAGGTCAACTCTATAAGTTTGTAACAATATATCCAATATATCCAATGGGATACTGTGCTATCGATATAGAGTTCGGTTCATTACCAGGGTGTTTACCTATCAAGTAATCATTACAGCAATGATATCCTTTGACACGCAAACGTTCCTTTACAACTTTTATGAACTTATCTACAGGTATACAATGTCCCAAGAAAGATTTCATTGTTCTTCGAGTCTTGTTTTTGGAAGAGCAAAATTATGTTTATTCCTAGTACTTATGCTACGTATATCACAATCTTTTACAAATTCATTTTTTTTTCATGAACATACATTATATGTTGTATTATAAATTGGAAGAAATTTTTAAAATTTTTAAATTCTCCGGACCAACGGGGGTCCTGACATCCAACCTTACACACAACGCAATAAGGGATAGCACACACTCAACTGTAGTTTGCCCGCGCTTACGAGCACAGTGAAACACACACACCGCGTACACTAGATACATCCACGATCCAGGGCGGTGCTCACCGCCCCCAGCTACCGATTAATACAGTCGCCCGACCGTCGTTGCCCCTGTCCGTAAACCGATCGTCTATCCATAGGTACTGTACGTGTGGCCTTCATTTTTAGCCAAAAATGTGGGCCACCTAGATCGTGGTGACGGGAGCTTCTCGCGATCTCTGTGTTTGATGAAGCTTACCAAAGACGAGAGTCTGGAAGCATAACGTCAAGGATAAAAAAAAATTATTATAATTCTCAGCGATTCTTTGCGGTTCAGGTTTATAGGCTGCTAGAATCGCTCTCTTCTGAATTACGAAAATAGTGTTTATAATTTGTCTATAGTACACTATTTAGAAATATTCGTAAGTGGAGACGTGGATATCGTAAAAAAATAAGACGGGATCATTTGAATTTTTATCAAAATGCCTATAGACATAACATACAAAAACACTGAATCGTCAGAGTGTCGTGCTAAAATTTAATAAAGCTAATCGGATGTCGCTACCCTCATAGCATTTCCATATTTATTGAATTAATTGATTAAATTTTGTCGGAATAAAGCCGACTTGGATTTAATAATAGAAATTAATGGATTCGGTTTATTAAAATATTCAATTATGATATAAAGTAAGTTAGGATTTTACTAAAAATTTAAACTTTGTCTATTATGTGTTACACGCTTTTATAATACATTACTTTTTTTGATTTAATTTTTTTATTAAATAAAAAGAATTTTAGTCAATATAGTATATATTTACTTAGACACGTCACTTGAAAGGTAAGTATTTCAAATTAACATTAAACCAAATCATATTTTTATCCTAGCTGTAGCCCGCGACTTAATCTGCGTGGCAATATGTAGTCCCCCTCGTCAAAATTGGACCAACTATTCCAGACAGAGACAGTCAGACAAAAATAAATGAAATGTTTTAAGTGTCGGTTATATGGCATAATTTTATATTATAAGAAGTCTTATTACATACATATATTGGCCAAACTACATCCTAATTGAAATGTTTGCTTATTTGGCTTATCCCTAAACTCGTTAAGTTAATTGAGGAAATTAACATTGATATTTTAAGCGCAAAGACTTTATTACATTTTACAGATTTTAAAAGAAATATAATTAATACTTCCGAAATATATGTAAAATCTTATGCCGTCATCACTTGTTACACTCAAATAAAAGAACTTTAACTTGGTTGTTCCTAAAAACTTTCAAAGTTAAAGACAAATGATAAGATTTTAATAATCATCATCAGCCTGTGATAGTCCACTGCTGGACATAGGCCTCCCTAATACACCTATCCATTGAGAGGTTTTGGACCGTATCCCACCATGATGGTCTAATGCGGGTTGGTGGGTGGACTGACTTTTACATGCCCATCCGACGCATGGATCATCTTACTTTTCAGAACAATTGGGTGATCGGCCTAAATTGCCCTAACCAACCAGGAAACAAGAATGAAAATTTGTTGAATCCCGCAGGATTCGAGACCACGACCTCGGTTTCTAAGCCACATGCCTATACCACTAGGCTACGGAGGCAGAGTAAATAATATACACAATCAAAATTTAAATAAATTATGCAATTGAACGTTGCAACCTCGTTTTTGTATTCAATTTCAATGTTTTATATTTTCATAAAATTGTGGCAATTTAAATTAAAAATGAAAATTTTAAATTAAAGTAATTACCGTTGTCCAATACCGTCGTAAAACACTAACTAAGTTCTATAACTAACATTTATTTCTCAGTAGAAGCTCTAAAGTCCAAATATTGAATTCAAATCTGAATGAATATCTCTTTCAGTTATTAATTGAAACTTTGTTCGTAACTTATTTCTATTTTACAAAGAATAGATTGAAGTCTATTTGTTAAAGAAATAATTAAATAGTAACTACCTCTTGAAACCTCGAAATTGTATTCATAAGTTGTATTAAGTAAGAAAATTTACAAAAATGTGATCAGCCCGTGTTAGTCCACTGCTGGACATAGGCTTCACCTAATGCACGCCTTCTCCATTAGGGAGTTTTTTGGACGCTGGTCCAATGCGGGTTGGTGGGTGCTCCGACTTTTAATATGTCCATCCGACGCATAGATCATCTTACAGACCTTTTGGTGATCGGCCCAAATTGTCCTAACCTGAACTTAAGCTGGACAAATTTGTATATTCAAAATGTTCAGCCAATGAATCATTTCAAACATGAAAAATATTTATTACCATTGCAGAGATTTTAGGTTGTTAAATAATTGATTTAACACTACATTTTTTTTAGTTTATGTTCGAACGTTACACATTATTCAATGGAACGGGTTAATGGAATTTAATGAATTTTAAAATTTAACGTCTTGTTCAAAATTTCTAGACGGTATTCTATACTTCGAACTCTTATACACAAAAAGTTTTAAAATTCCATTATTAAAATAAAAATAAACTCGATAAAATTAAAGAAATTTGTTTATTTTATTTTTAATTAACCGAAAAAGATTTATAAAAAGAACCCAAAAAAGCTGTTTATTTATTTCATTATCATTCTTATAAAAAGTATTAAAAATCACAAACGTACACATAAAAAATATCCCTATAAAATAAAAATTGCTGAAGTCTTTCATTATATTCTCCATACCCGTTATTTAATTCCATCCTCTGTCTAAACGGACACAGCTTAAATCAAGGTTACATATTGTAAAAGCCGTTGCTAACCTAAACTTTTATTTAAGTTCAGATTTAATTAAAGTGGCTCATAACTGGCTTTTGCCAATTTAACTGGTGCCAGTTTTTAATGTTTCATATTAATATGCTTAAGTTGAAACATTTTTTAGGTATTTATCTCGTTTATCTCTTTAAAAAATATCATCTCGTCCATAGTTCTGCCCCTGTCATTTTTAAGATTTTTGTAATGGATTGTCCTGGGATATAGAAAAGCCTATATTAGTCAAGGATAATATAGCTTTTTAGTAGTCTCGGAGCCTAATAACAAACCAACGAACAAATCTTTCCTCTTATCTATAGATAAAGATTCATTTTGTAGGAAGTATGAATGTAAGTTAACACAAAACATCAATATAACACAACCTTAACGTTTCGATTTAAAACCTTTTAAAATAATGATTTAATTCAAAATAACATTTTTTGGTCGTATTGCATGTTAGTCTGTCACTTAACAATAAACGCTGTAAATTGTTCGCAATTGCATAAAACTACATATTAAAAAAAAAATACTATTAAATAATGTTGCGCAAGAATTGAAACTGCATTAACCATCAATAGTAGTTGTTGAAGAAAACTGTTTGTATGGTCAGCTAAACATTTATATTTAACTGAGCATACAAACAGATTTCTTTGAAATTAATAAAGGTATTACGCAGAAAGTTACAATCATTGAAGAGATGACGAAGATATGTACACTTAATAGTGGTAATTTGTATCCTACATTTTTGTATTTACAAAACTATAAATTTTATAAATAGGTACAAAGTTCCCTTAAGCACTTCAAGTTACTTGAAGCTAGTTTAAGCTTACTTTAGAAGTTGAAAATTTGCTGTAATCACTTTGCGATTGTAGTAGTAGTAGAGAGTAAATTGTAAATTGTAAGTAGGGAGTAAACTTGCTCTTATGTAATAACGTGTGAAATACCTCTGACCTGGCCCTCAATCTCAGACATAATATATTAGATCTCATTTGTCCAGTAATTACTGTAGTCACGATGCCGTGTGCTCTTTTTGGCCGAATTCACACTCTGAAATGAATAACGAATTTCGTATACAGTTATTGAGTTTGTTAATTTTATATAACACACAACAGAGTATATAAAATCTAATTATTACAATAAATAACGATAATATAATAGATATAGTATTTAGTTGACAAAAGACCTAGCTTTTTTATTTACACTTCAGTGAGTTCCATTTAAATTGTATAATACAAATACATTTTTTATTAATTTTTGTAATGCATCATTTTTTTAAAGTTAATTTTAGATGGTGAGTATTTTGTTGAATAGTCTATCGTTTTATAAATAGAAAATGTTTATTATAAATTTATGTACATTTAGTTATCGTTTATTTGTTAAAAAACTGCAAAAAAAAAACCATTAACTCTAAGTACAATCAGTTCTTTTATATATCTTTCATTCAGCTGAGTCACGTAGCCGCAAAATGAGTGTCCATAATAGTTTGTCCACAAATACGTGCTCTGCATTAATAGGCATAATAGGCGTATTGTGTGTTTTGTTTTGAATTATCTATAATCCTAAATATCGAAATAATAATAATGTCATCCTTGTTGATTCTCACTACGGCCGCGAATCTATATAAGAGATCAGCTGATATTAAAGTGCATAAACGCACGCGCAAACACATTTACATTCCCTATTCCTTCGCGGTGGCGTGCATTGAGGAGGCCTATGTTCAGCAGTGGACTAACACAGGCTAATGATGATGATGATGATTCCTTCACAATCTAGTCCGATGGAATGGATCGATCCACATAAATGGAGAGTGATTAGGCGGTAGGTGATCATAGGAAACAACAATAAAAAGTTGTCAGTACGGTAATTATAAAGTTAAGACAAATATTAAAATTACTTTAAAAACGAAGAGCTATAAAATAAGCTATATTAGTTGATTCAAACATTTATAACTTGATTTAATATAATGGTACTGTCTTTGTTCGCAAATAATAGTTAGATGTATGTAACTTGAGTTGTCAAACGAGTTTGATGTAATAGTCTTATAACCAATGTTTGTTTCATTTTGTACATACTACTGGGTTACTCTTAAATTTATTTAACGATTTCTTATAAAGCTTATAGATATATGCATAATTTTCTGTACATTTGTGACTTTTTAACGATCTTAATATAATACTTTTAAATCTACAGTTTACGACCTGATTAATATTGAGTTAATTTACCTAATTTATTACAAGACACGTTTAACTGCCGTTTATTACATTAGGTATATAATATATGCAAAATTTTGCATAATTTGTGACCGTACACTGATAAAGGTCAACATAATTGTTCTTTAGCTATATTTAAATTACGAAGACGATAACTTTGTATAATTGTTACAGACCTAATTGAAGTGACCGTTATATATCCTATGTAATTGAGATTTTTTTTATATGATATTGTAGAAATATTGTATTAAAGTTTGACCAGTCGAAAATAATAATCATAATTATTAAATATATTACTTATTTTACTAATCTCTAATAAATTTAATAAAATAAGCGAGCTCACAATCATATGTACCAAGAAGATTACTCTAATAATAACAGTTAAAATCACTAATATCTGACTCAGTTTAGTAAAAATTCAGCGTTAAATTGTTGTATATAAATAAATTAATTTAATTCATATACTAAATATTCTGCACCTTTCTTACACATACGTTTTTTAAGGCTCGTGCCTTTATTAAAATCTGTTAAAATATGGAGGGGTATATTTTACACACAATCTGAATGTTGTTATTCACGTTTATGACGCGACTCGTTATTTAAAGGGTTATTAGACTGTCTTTATTGTTTTAAACACTAGATATATTTTAGTTTAAAAATATGAACTATTTATGAGTGCACATGACCATCTACTCCAAATCAAACGGTCACGAACTGAGAGAAACTGCGATTTGAAACTCCGCGTCACACACAATACTCTTCAGATTTTGCCCTTACTGATTATCACTTATTTTTTTAATTTTGACTACTTTTTAAGAGAAAAAAAATTATGTAGCAGCCAAAACTACTTTTAAACAGTTTCTAGACTTTCGGTCCCACGATTGTTCTTCCACAGCCATACACGATCTGCTTTTAAATGACGCAATCGTATCGTTAACAAAGGTGCATAATTTATTGCATTTGTTGCATGCATTAGAAAAACTGAACGACAATTTCATATAGGGGACTAATATACTGCGGTAACTGTGCCTGCTAAAACACAAACACTCCGAGTAAAAAGTAAGTAAATATAAAGAATTCCCATAATATAAATGATTACTTTATTGAACCTTAGTTATTGAAAAATACAATAAAACGAATTGGAAATTATTGAAATTAATCAGCTGACGAAAGTAAATCTAAATATTTAACGTTTTTTCTCTGTATTGACTCTAAATCTGTTAAGGACGCTGTTTATTTATGTACCGCTGTTATTTACTTTTCATTTCCTTCGAAATTTGATTTAATTGATTTTCGTTTAAGTCCATTATTAGTTTGAGAATCTGAATCAAAATGTTTTATAAAAAACTGCAAATTAATATTATAAAAAAATATATTTTGATGTAAAGTCAAACATCATCTTTTTAACAAAATAATATTTAAAAATTATAATGAAAAAAAAAGTGTTTCTAAATGTTCTATTTGATATCAACTTTATTTTTATTCCATTTAAAAAAACCAACGATTGTAACAAAACTTAAATAAATCCTATTACTATAATTGGTATTTATTAAACTATATATATAACATTGTTCAAATTGTGCTGCAGCTAGTTGAGTAGACAGTGACAAGATATTCCCTTAAACAATTTTTTATTAAAAGCTTAAAGCCAGTTCGGGGATACGTAATTTTACATGTAAAATAAATAAAAAATAATTGCGTCCCACTATCAGGTTTGTACATTCTTGTCTTGCATAGTAATAATATATCACTTGACCGATGGTATAAACTGACTTAAAGAATCTTCGGAGGCTTTAAAATTGTTTTCATAAAAGCCATCTTTTAGATACAGCTGATTTATTTTATAAGACAATGTTCACAGGACATCAAAAGAAAATGTATAATATAAGATTCGACAAACCACAAATATACGCAAGAATAATAAAGAGACTAAACGATACAATTTCTGCTAGATTTTAGCCTCGGTAGGCGTAAATCAAATAAATAATTGACATCCAGAGATGATGGTTACTGGGTACCTAAAATTGTAAACCATATGAACTTTACACACCTTATACTGTACCGGGACCGTGAAACCTGCAATGCATCTGAAACAACAGCAATAAACTGCACATATGAAGGAAGTAGTCTTTGCAAGGGATTTTGGTAATCTTTGATAAAAAATCGGTCATTGGTGCTATAATTACGTTCTTCAGTCGATTACGACTACGGCAACCGAAAATTGGAGAAATAACGCACTCCTAGTTCCCTTATACTTTCAAAGCTGGGACGAATAACAACCACGACTGGAGAGAGATAGGGCACAGGACTAACTTTTTACATGCCCATGCGACGCATGGATTATCTTACTTTACAGACAATATGGTGATCAACCCAAATTGCCCTTATCACCTAGGAAACAACAATGAAAGACCTCCGGTTTCTAAAGCACACTAGGCTTCGGAGGCAGTTATTTTTATGTAATAATAGTAAATCACTTTAATGTTAAGTTAAGAAAAATGCAAACGGTGCTATAATTATATACGAAGTGAACACTGAAATGTTAAGTAAAGAGTAATATATCGATGGCATGTTCTCAAAAAAAGACTGTCTAAAAACATTACTCTACAACAGCTACGTTATTTGTTTCAGTAAAATCAGTTAAACGCTGATATGTTAAATATACCAAAAAAAGTAAAATAACAAAGGGGTTTTGATTAAAAAGTTTCATATCCGAAGTATGCTTTATAAAAGTTACACGTAGTTTTATGTCAAAATTGTTATTTAACTCACGTGAAAGTAGAGCGTGCCTTATTGCTCCTATGCTTGTATATCGTAGGGCCAGGCTTCTAATATTAAAACCTAATTTGGCAAGAAGTATTAATAATTCAAAAAATATGACGTCAATATCAGTATGCATAATTAGTGTTTGTTACTTTTTTTAAATACATATTTAGTACATAGCTTTGTTTCTAGTGCTTAAGCATGTAAATGTATAGATTGTATGTGTGTTATTCACAACAATCTCATGAAATTTATCAATATTTTTTTATTGTGGCAGCTTTTGAAGTGGATTTTCTTGGGCTAAGAGGTAACCTGTAGGACATTGATGCTTTATATTAGTAAGATACTTAAAAATATTTTCTCCTTATAATTTTACTATTATTTATATGTTAGTATAGTAAAAGGGATTAATCAAAATCCCTTTTACTATACTAATTATTTCTTAAATTTTATGTAAGACTTTTAAATAAAAACAGACTCCATTACACATCCAAATTGTTGTAGTAATAAAAATCGTCAGTTCACTCAAGTAAAACATTCTATTTCTACACACGCAGACAAAACCTGTGTTTTAAAAATCGACTTTTTTAATGAATTACAATTGTTTACTTTTAGTTAATATACTTCTAGTTAAGTACTTAGTTGAATACAACAACTACAACTTTCCTAACCCTGAAGCCATTAAACAGATCTGGTAACAAGTACATGATTATGTTTTAATTTTTAATTTTAAATATGTTACTTTGTTAATCCACTCGCGTTCATTATCAGCCTGTGATAGTCCACTGCTGGACATAGGCCTCCCCTAATACACCACGCTGGTCCAATGCGGGTTGGTGGGTGGAACGACTTTTTACATGCCCATCCGAGGCATGGATCATCTTACTTTTCAGACAATTAGGTGATTGGCCCAAATTGCCCTAACCAACTAGGAAACAACAATGAAAATTTGTTGAGTCAGCAGTATTCGAACCCACGACCTCCAGTTTCTAAGGCACACGCCTATACCACTAGGCTACGGAGGCAGTCGCGTTTAGCGGTCCAATTTTGTTTATTCTTATAGTATATGATACATAGTTATAATTAAAAAATAGTCCATACCATTACTTTTTTTTATAATTTTGTGATAAGTAGTTCAATAGACATTAAGAAAATTATGTTACCAAAAATCACTATCACGTGCAATCAAATTGCAAACACTATCGAAACCTTAAGAGTTTCATACTATGTTCCATATAATTATACTCCCTGAATTGGCCTACAATTAAGACATATAATAATAATAATAATAAAGCTTTATTTAATTTCATACACACTATAAAAAATACGTAAATGACACAACTATTTACTAAAAACAAAACTGTCTAAAAAAAAAAAAGCAATATTCACGTAAAAATAAATCTATAAATTCTTATATGTGTTATAGATATAAAGTAAAAATTAGAAAACATAAGTGTGTATGAACCCTAATGGGTAAAAAGCCTCCTCAAAGAATTCACTTTTCTCTGTCTTCTGCCAAGTTTAGCCATTTTGACCCGCCACTGCTGCTATGTCATCCGCCCATCTAGCATGTGGCCGACCTCTCGCTCTTGTACCCCGTGGTCCACACCATTCTAATATCCTTTTGGTCCATCTGTCTTGTTCGTGTCTAGCTATGTGTCCTGCCCATCTCCATTTTCTTTTTAATGAAAAATTTAATGCATCTATTATTTTTGTTTTGCTGCGAATTTCTGTGTTTCTTACTTTGTCTTTCAATTTTAGCGCTAAAGAGCTCCTTTCCATTCTTCTTTGAGAAGTCTGGATTTTATTTTTAGTTTTGCTGTCAAATAACCATGTTTGGCAGCCGTAGGTGAGACAGGGTAAAATTTCACAATCAAATACAATTTTTTTGATAGACGGCGGTAGTCGTGATTTAAAAATTTCTTTTCGGGCCCAATACTTTTTCCATGTGAGTGCAATTCTGCGATCTATTTCTTCAGCATTTCTTTCTTTATGTAAGGATAACTGTTTGCCTAAATATATATACTTATCCACAAACTCAAGAGGGGTATTATTTACTGAAATTTCTTTCCTGTGATGGTTAGTCATGACTTTCGTTTTATCAATATTCATTTCTAGTCCTACATTAGAACTAACTTTGTCGAGATCGTTAATCATAGACTGAATTTCTTTTGAGGATTCTGAAAATAAAATTATGTCGTCTGCGAATCTCAGATGGCTAAGAAAGTTGCCATTAATATTAATGCCTTGCTGGGACCATGGTAAGTTTCTCATTATATTTTCTAGAACAGCTATGAAGAATTTTGGGAGAGTGGATCACCTTGTTTAACACTCTTTTATGCTGAATTTCTCGCCCACTCTGTCTAATTTTACTGTGCTTGTGCTATTTCTATATATATATTTAAAAATATTAATGTATTTGGTATCGATGTTTTGCACAGTCAATGCTTCCCAGATGCTGTCATGAGATATAGAGTCGAAAGCTTTTGTATAATCTATGAACGCCATATATATGGGTCTGCGAAATTCTAGATATTTTTCGATTACCAGGTCAACTACCTGAATATGGTCTGCTGTGCTATAGCCACTTCTAAAGCCGAGCTTGTTCTGTGAGGTTGATGGAGTCAATATCACTTGAGATTCTTTCAAGCAAGGAAGATGCAAACAGTTTGTATAAACTAGGCAATAAACTTATAGGACGATAATTCCTAATATCAGCCGAATCTCCTTTTTATACAGTAGAGATTATCTCAGATTCTGTCCATTTTTTTGGAACAGCTTCTTCGTCTAATATTTTGTTCCAAAGAATCGTAATAGGGGATACTAAGAGGTCTTTTGCAATTTTGATACATTCGTTTGTGATTCCGTCTGGTCCTGGACTCTTTTCTGTTTTGAGTTTTGTGATATTTTGGAAGACTTCTGGCTCGGTAAATTCTTGAATAGGTTTCGATTTTTTGTTTATTGTAATAGCGCTAGTTGGTGGCAGGTCTTGCTGGCTGTAAAGTTTTGAATAAAATTGTGTTGCTACATTGATAATTTCCATTCTAGACTTACTCTTTGTAGCGCCTGGATGTAGGGATGAGATCCATGTTTTTGACTTATTTAATTCTTTATAACCTTTTTTGGCGGATCTAGAATTCTCAAGATGGATTTGTAGAGTCTCTAGTCTATAATTAGTGTAACATCTTTTGATTTCTTTATTAGCTTGTTTATAAAGCTCTTTCAATCTTTCTTTGTCTGCTTTGTTCAATTTGGATTGACTTTGTAATTTGTTTCTTTCTTTCATTAGTTTCAGGGCCTCTTCAGATAGTATTTTGCGCCTCTCTGAACTCTTGAGCTGCTTCACACTTTGTAGTATGGATTGTGTAAGTTTGTGGGAATATTCTTCCGCATTCAAATTTTTGTAAGTCGTTAAAAGGTATGTACTTATTGAGAGAATCAACGTAAAGTTTTGAGTCCTCCAAATTGTTTAGCTTGCTTGACAAGTTTGAACAATTTTTTCTACATTTTTTTATTGTTTTAACATTTATTGTAGCTCTCAGTAGTCTGTGATCTGATCTAAATGGAAATGATGATAATACGTTGTACTTTGAAAATAAATTTGGTTTTGTTGATAAAATATAATCAATCTCATTTTTAGCATTTTGTCAGGGATATCCATGTCCATCTATTCTTAGGTTTAAGTTTAAACAAGGAATTTATGATTTTAAGATTGTATTGCTGGGCGTATTGAATGAGCCTTTCACCTCGAACAGCAGAAACCGTAATCACCAGTAACCGAACTTTCATGGTCCCTGGGTTTTCCAATTTGTGCGTTGAAATCCCCTATAGTGATTATGTTTATCGTAGAAATACACTCGTGAGCACTTGCGAGGTCATTATAAAACTTTTCAATGTCTTCGTTCCGTGAGCTTTCAGTAGGTGCATACGCCTGAATTATGGCAAAGTGTGTACTACCTAGATCAATTTCTAGAACACAGACTCTCTCTGATATTCCAGTGATTTTTTTAATACTTTCTTTATATTTTTTCTTTATTACAAATCCTACACCATGAAGGCCTTTGGTTTCGCCTATATAGTATATTATATGATCTTCGTCCTCTATTGTATTGGATCCTAGACGACGAACTTCACACAATCCTAAGATGTCGTAATTAATAGTTTTTAATGCTGCCTTAAGCTCAATTAATTTCAGCTCTGTTGATAAGGATCTAACATTTAGGGTACATAAATTTATAGTATGCATCTTGTCTCTAATAATTCTTGGAGGGTTGTGGTCGATGTCTCCCGCGGTGACCGGCCGTACTGGGAGATGCAAGAGGTCTGGCGATGGTTGCTATGCGTCTCTGGGTTGTGATCTACTCGGTGGAGTTGGAGAAACGTCTGATGGGCAATGTGTAAGCTGTGGTTTAATAAACATATAATCTTTTATATTTTTATCGGCTTTATTCCTCTTTGATTGCTGTTTCTCTTTCCCTTTTGGATTTTGGCTATTGGGGTGTGATGTCTCCGGAGACTCAGATATGTGTCTCTTATTAGATTGGTAACTGGCAGATGGCTTCTTATTATTTAATACTATTAGTTTGTCGTATTTAATAAATGCGATGTTGCCTTCCGCTTTTTCCTTTTGGAGAACTTGTTGTAATTCCTTACGTTTTTTAAGTACATCTATTGGATAGTCTTCTTTTATGTAGTACGTAGAGTTTTTAAGTCCATGTTTGTTTTCTTTTATATATTTTATCAGCTTTATTCCTCTTTGATTGCTGTTTCTCTTTCCTTTTTGGATTTTGGCTATTAGGGTGTGATGTCTCCGGAGACTCAGATATGTGTCTCTTATTAGATTGGTAACTGGCAGATGGCTTCTCATTATTTAATACTATTAGTTTGTCGTATTTAATAAATGCGATGTTGCCTTCCGCTTTTTCCTTTTGGAGAACTTGTTGTAATTCCTTACGTTTTTTAAGTACATCTATTGGAGAGTCTTCTTTTATGTAGTACGTAGAGTTTTTAAGTCAATGTTTGTTTTCTTTATATTTATTTTATAGCCCAACGTAGTAAAGTAATTATTACTGGTCTTACTTTATCGCTTTTCTTACAAGTCTTTTAACAGCTTCAATGTTGTTTTTTCCAAGGGACGTTGCAATATGATTTAATTATTTTAATTATTGTTTCTTCCAACTCGTGGTAGGATCTTTCGCATTCTTCCACTCCGAACATGACTAAGTTTCTGCGTCTTGTTAATCTTTCTATGTTATTAATTTTGATATTTTGTTCCTCTATCACTTTCTCCAGGAGCTCGTTTTTTATTTCCAATTTATAAAATTTCTACTCACTACTCTCTGAAACAAAAGTAGTTCATTTAAAATAATACAGTTTAAGTTCACATAAAAGTTATCGCATGAAAATATTCTTCATTCTATGTACATAAAATGTGTCATAGACGACATTTTTATTAAATTAACAGGTTAAAATATATTGAAGATTTTAAATGCAGTGGCGGAAATCTCACGGTAGTTACCTTAAGAGAGTACGTCGTCACCGTATTATATAGCGCAAAATGGATATAAACAGTTTGAAGTCAGTTTAATTTTTTTTGTTTAAATTTCACTTGTTTTCTGTTTTGTCTGAGTAAAATAATAATTAATCTTAATAATCAAAAAGCTGAGAAAGTATTGGCTCCCTGATTAAACACAATTCAAATACTTTCAATATCTAAGCTTGTTTTTACCGGAGAAAGGTCAAGGCAATTTAATAAGTAAGTAATTACTTTATTTTTAATTTTATGAGAGTAAAGCGAGGGACCGTAACCCCCCACCCCAAATACGGTCCAAATAACGAATTAATCAGAGATACGGTCCCAAAAACTCCGTAATGGATAGGGGTGTATTAGGGGAGACCTACGTCCAGCAGTGGACTATCGCAGGCTGATGATGATGAAAGCGAGGGACACTAACCGGTGAACCTGTACAGATATGCGCTTTTTATTGAAATCTTGACAATGTTAAAAACAGACATTAGTAAAAAATGTAGAAGCTATTTACTGGAATTGAATTAAATTGAAGCCAATTAATGAATATTCTATCACTTGTGAAAATAAAATGATTGAATTGGAACACGTTTTGACATAATAGCTTTATGCCTAAACAAATAATTGAAGAAAATTTTGCTTTCATCGTTGACGGTTGTCCTTGGGTATTTTTGATAAGGAATTCTTGGAAGCCGGTTAGTTGATATATAACTCTATTAGGCGCCGAAAGATCGCTATCAAACGAACTTTCTCGCAAGTTTGATTGAAACCATTCTTCTGAACAAGGTCATACGTGCTTCGGGGTTTCGTTTAGGTAACACCTTACTGAACCGATATGCATTCAGATAAAATTTTCTTTTTTGCCGTCACAGCAAACACGGCTCTTACTATAAGTATAGTAAATCTTTAGTAATTCTTACCTCCTGCGGCAAAATGGAGTGACGACATTTGCAAAGTGGTTGGTATGGACTGGATGGGAATAGTCGAATATCGGAAACGGTGGCGTGCATTAGGGGAGTGCCTATGTTCAGCAGTGGACTGACACAGGCTGAGGATAATGATGATGGTGATAAATTCGTACTATGAACTAAAGTTTGTGTTACCTCTACCGGTGATAGGTCCCCTGTTTACAGGAGACCGTCTGGGTGGGTCACCACCGCGGTGCCTATTTCTGCCGTGAAGCAGTAGTGTGAAAACATTGCTGTGTTCCGGTTTGAAGGCCACCGTAGTGTTAAGTCTCGTTTACCCAGTTTTTACTGGGTAAACGAGACTTAACACTCTATGTCTCACGGTAGGCAGCGCGTTGGCGATACCACTGGTATTGCTAATGTCTATGGGCGTCGGTGACCACTTCCTATCAGGTGGCCCGAATGCTCGTCTGCCTGCGTATGCCATAAAAAAAAATATATTTTCCAGTCATGTATACGTTATATAAGCCATAAACTAAACATCCCACTTTCTTTAATAACTATTGTTTACTTTATTTAATAAAAGCGATGGAAAAAGCAGCAGTTTTACCCGACAGGAACGCTCACCACCCTAAGGCATGGCATGTTACTTCTCGTTTACATAGTAATCGCGCTGGCAAAGGTATCGTTCAAACCGGGAAACTGTTGGGTTTTCATAGTACTTAATAACAGCAAAAACAGCCATCACGTTAATTTTTTATGTTTCAAAAATGTTTTACATTAAGGATATAAATAATAATATACTAATGTAGCATTTTTAACGTTTTCCCAACAAAAACGTTAGGCATGTTTTATAGACAACATTTACGCAACGCTTACTAATGGGTAGGCTTATAAACAACTTATATATTAAGAAACCGCTTTTCTTTCTACATATTATATATTTTCTTGACATCGCTTTTACTACAGTTCAGAATTCAACTATTAATGAATTTAAAAAGGTAGTCAAGGCACGTTTATATAAAGTTATAATATCCATAAAATTTAGGGATTTCGTAATAAGTTTTAGCAGAGTATGTAGTATGTTGTGTTTGATATGTAAATACTTACATTTACCGATTACCCTCAACGGATTCTGTTGCTTGGCAACCATGGTTAAGCCTAATGATTGGATTTAAATTAAATATTTGCAAAGGAATGTAAATTAACGCTGTAAAAAATTATATGACGGTGATTTGAAACAAGTTTCTAACGATTAAACACACTTCCTCTTTTCTAGTCTTATAGTCGGGGATTCAATTTTTTTATTTTATTTTAAAAACTTTAAGCAATCAAGCCATTAAAAATATATTTAAACAATAAACGGAGCATAAAGGAACACGTAGCACAGCGAATCTTTATTAAAAGGCTTTCTACCACTAATCAAGTTTAGAGAGAGTTTTAGGACAATTTTACGTTATAGGACAATTTGAGTTTTAGGACAATTTTACCTTTAAGTAGGCAAAACTTAAAGGTTTCTCTGAATTTTATAACTTCTATAATGGACGCATTTTATTTAGTTTTATAATCGCAAAACTTTTTTTATTATTATGTTTTATTTGTGATAGTGACACAACTTAAATATACAGAAATTAAGTATTCAGTTTTAAGTAGATTCACGTACACATTGTAGACTGGATGGAAAGCTTAATTACTTTTCAATTAAGCAAGCATTAATGTTAGCCAAAATGCATATGTAATGCTAACGTTTACCAAAAAAGCATAAACTGAAGGCTGATAACAATTTATTTGATAATGAGAGATAACACAAGTAATAAAACAACTGTTTTGTTCGTTTTATACATACTAAGAAATAATATTGTTACTTGTGCATTGTCCGTTTCAGCAAGTTTAGCTTCAGTTGATCGTTTTTAAGAAGCTCCCCTAAAACCAAAGATCTAAGCAATGTATTTGTTCGACGACGTGTGACGTTATTAGAATTATGTTTTTATCTTATTGTTTCTTTGCTTATTTAGTTATTATGTTAACGAACTTCATCAGTTTGAAAACAAATAGAAAGTTATAATCAGCGATAGAAACCGAAAGCAAAAAACAATCTCTTTTTTTTTCCTTTTCTTTCGAATTTGTTCCCAATTCAAATTAGGTTTTTGTTCCAAACTTCATAAAAACGTCGTCTTCAATGACAACTTTCTACAGCTTTCGTTATTATTACATCGCTTAATATACAACTTCAAAATCTAAATTTTTAGTAAAGAAATAAACATTCTGTTATTGCACGTGCGTTTAAATTTGACTACACACCTTAAATAAGATCAATGCATTACAGTTTTACAGCCACATCTAAATAATAAAGCTCAGTAAAAGTAGAACCTTATAAAAGAAGCTTAACTTATTTAAAAAAAAACTGTAAAATAAGGCAATGCTACACTACACATATACACACACTCCCTACTCATATATACACATACACTTCCACAAAATACTTAAAAAACACTGCAGTCTGCACTCTAAATTCTGAATATGAAAATCGGTTTTTAACTTAAATTTGTAAAGTAATTTCTTCGGTACCCGATGCGGATGATTCCCATCTTGGAGCTGTCGTCAGAAGTACTTTGGAAGAAGGGCCATTCATTTGATAAATATGCCTTCCTTGTGAATTAATGGTTTAAGATGTAATTAAGTTTCTTGCGCGACAAAAAGTATTTTTAATTTTAAATTCGATCTCATTGGAATTTTTGCGAACACATTGACTGATTATTGAATAAATGAAAATATTTTTTTTTTCATTTTCAGAAGCACAGTTGAAAATGTTTTCATTGATGTAAACATTTTGAAGAATTTTGGATCTTTTAATTTTTATTCTACTTAACAAAGTTTTCAGTAGTCACTTGTACTTAATGGCTTGAATTGAAAAGTTTCCTTCACATCAAAGATGTGGCAGAAAATTAAGCTACACTTTTTAATACTTTATAAATTTACAAAATTATAATGAATAGCAAAAGCAATAGAATATCGATAGTAAGCTCAGTCAATATTATTAGCTCTGTAATTGGTGCTCTTTTGTAATCTGCTCGGATGGTTGTGGCGGATGGGAGTTGTATGTATATCTTTTACGAGTTAATTATTTAAAATGAACTGAAACGAAATTTACAAACTGTTTAGGTAAATGCACAAATAAAGCCTAAACTCTGCACAAGGCGGTCTCAAATAAAATTTGTTACGTCAGGAAGCTAGCAATATCTACTGATATGCTGAGTGAGAGACACATATGTATGTACCATATGTACATATATATGTGTCTCTTATGTAACGAACGCTAATTTATATGAAATTCTTTGTGCCCATTTAATTCGGTATGTATTTAATGTCCTTTCGGATGTAAAAATATTTCTTTTCCACCGAGTACGATTTAATATTTTAATAAACCTTTTGAGAAGTTTTATATAATTAACGACGATCTGATGATTTGATTCATGTTTAAAATGTCTATTTATGCACGTGACACTATATTCTTGACCCTCCAGGAAGCTCTTACTAATAAGTTACCGACTGAAAATAACGTTACAAAATACACATTCAGTTTTTTATTGTGCCTATAAATATTGTAGTCCATATATAACTATAATTGTATAAATAATATGTTAAAATTTTAATTATCACAGCAAAGAAAACATAAATGTAAAAGTAGAAACCGGATATTATGATATACATGTAAACAGAAAATAAATGTAAAACTACCTTGAAAAGTAGAAAATGTAGCAAAATAATGAAAGTGTAACAAAGTAATTATAATTGTCCAAAATAAGATGTTAAAATGCTAATTATCACAGCAAAGAAAACATAAATGTAAAAGTAGAATCTGGATTTTATGATGTATATATATGATATTGTAATGTAGTAATGTAACAGTAAAGTAAAAACGGATATTATGAAATGTATAAATGACACTACAAACGAAACATGTCAACTGGAAACAGTATAATTTCAAAACTTAAAAGAAAAAAAAATAAAAGAGACACCCAAGGTCCCTGATCACTCATGTCAGGGATTACTAGAAAAAAAAAAAAAAAAAAAAATATTGTAGTCCATTGCTATTTTAATTAAATAAAATATTAAACCAGATTTTTTAACTTATTAGTTAATTGTTTTTACTTAGCGAATCCATCATAAATTGCATTTAAATAATATTAAAAGAATTACACGAATTATAATATTAAAAAATATTATTGCGATATGTGTAGATATAATTTTTAATATATCAAATTTAGGATCCAAAAAGGGATAAAACTTACTTAATAAAACAGTGGGCGTCTTATTTATCAAGCATTAATCTTCATTTAATCTTCTTTATGCAGTTTAATCAGAAATTTTGTTGTTTATATTAAATTCTGAAAACTGACACCGTTAGTTCAAGTGATTGAAATTATAGAAATAAGGATTGAACAAGTCCCAGTAGGATGAGTTTGAGCATGTTGATGCAAACTGTTCTTTACAGTGATAGTATCCGGTTGAGGTTATAAAAGTTCCAGACCGCCATTCTGTAAGTTTGCTCGTTAGGAGGGACACATCTTAGTAAACTTTGAACAACGTGCCTTTGTGACATTTTATACCAAAATTTTAGCTGTTCTTCTTAAGTTACTTCGTAAGTTTAATCCAAAAAGAAAAATCCAACTTCTAAATAATCTATCGAACACATTTGTTTACAACGCTGCTACTTTAGTCGTCCTGATCGGACAAACTGGATATATCTTCATGCATCGCGGTCAAATTGTTCAGAAATGCATTACCCGTTAACATACGTTTTAGAAACGGGACTGTAGTGATCGTGGTATTCTCTGACTCTTTCGATTTACAGATGATGACGTCATTGTCATATGTCATTGTTATTTAATTACAAGATCTTGTTGTAGAACCAATTTAGGTATAGGGCAATATTCTTGAGGTGATCAAGGATTAAGTTTAAGTCGAGAAAACAACTGCAGTTAGGTAAAAGCTCGAAGTTGCTTTAAACTAACTGCAGTTGTGTGGGAGGCCATTAGAAGAATAAGGTCAGGTTTGGCAGCGTATCGTAACGACATCTATTATTTAAAACGCCATTTCTACGGACACACGACAAAAATCTTAATCTACATACGATTCAGAAACATGGACTTATCACCTGAACAACCGATAGCCTTTGGAGGAGACGGGTTCTAAATTGGAAACCGCGAATCGGCAAATGTAGCGTAGGACGCGCAAAATAGGAGGAGCGGAGGTCAAGATGCGCGGTTTTTTATCAAGCAAAGGTACTAGTTTCCATGTTTTTGTATGTATAAATATGACAATTTTGTGCTGATAACATTTTACACTAAATTTACAATGTAATCAATCAAGAACTGATATTTTCATCTGTTTGTTTTATTTTGAATATTTCATCATTATTAACACGAACGCTGAAAATCTTCTCTCAAAATACTTTTTGTTTAATATTAAGAAACCTTATGGCTAATCATATAACGACAAAACTTCATCATCATCATCGTAATCTGCGTTTATCAGTCCACCTTCAATCAACGCTAAGACGGCCGATCCCCTGATAGCTAGCCTATTCGCTTTTAACGTGAACCGGCTACTGCACAAACTTCAAAACCTTATTGGCTCATAGTAGATCCGTTCTCCTTACTATGTAACTGGTCCATTGCCACTTTAACGAGCTAATCCTTTGCATTACGGACTGAGGCGACTTTAGTATTTAGATGGATGAACTTGTTAAGCATTTTATCCGACAAAGAAACTTCGAGCATAGCGCGTTAATTTACAACAATGTTATGGTCCAATCCTACAGTCAGAAGGCACAGTTCAACCCCGAAGATCATAACGGGGAGAATTTTTAAAAATGAACTCACTATTTGATTATTAAATGCAACAAATCTTAAAATTATAGACAGTCCGTTAATATGATGTAATTTTTTATTGTCAATAGAGGAATAATAAAACATAAATTGATTACTACAGTACTTACTTACAATAAATGAATTTTTCCATAATGTTTCCTCGTGACCTAATGCTTCCTGATATAATTTAACGCAATACGATCCGAATCCGGGCAATTTATGTCAGAATAAAATGAAATTAATTGGTGCTGACACTTATATTCTTTAACGCAAAAATAAATTTGGTTTTAAATCACACCGTATAATGGGCCATCGAACGAGTGAGGCAATCTGAGGTTATAACAAAATTACAACTTTGTTGGTGAAGCATCATGTGTTAAATAAATAATTTAGTTAATTAAGAAATAAATTTCGTCAAACGAAATTTATTTCATAAAACTAAAAATACTTATGAACTGAATAATGAAATGCTGCAAATAAAATAACCAACCAACCAACATAATGAAATAATTTTTGACGTTTTATTACCAAAGAATATTTGACTGCCATTCGACTACCGTAATCTACCAAGTGGTTCAAATGTTCTTGCACATGTTATATTCCCAGTTATAAATTTGAAGTTACACAGTTTTCTTACGGATCGTGTAAGCAAATTGGATGTTAGATCGAAATTTGATTAAATAACTAAACGGTCAAAATTTACGTTAAATTAGCGAAGTTTGTAACTAATAGTCAATAAGAAAACTAATATTAATTTTTATTTATATAAGTAACTAGAATCCAAGTTAAAGTAAACCAGTCTTATAAGCTTTGGTCACAAAAATGCTATTTAAATGAAATAAAACTTAGAAACATGTGTTTTAATACGTGTCAGAGCAGCGTAAGAAAATTTCGTCTATAACAGATAATTTAGTTTACTTTAAATTATGCTTACAGTCAAATCAATGTCTCAGGCAGGAAATATTAAATTAAGAACTACCAAAATTGGAAAGTTTAAGACACCCATTAATTATATTTTTTAAATATTATGAACCTTTTACTTCATTTATGGTATAGTTCTTTGGTAAAAACTAACACTAGTTCAACGAAATGCTAATTTACCCCAAAAATGTAGAAAGTTTTTGATAAAAGCAAAACGAATAAATTTTAATGAGCAATAGAAATGTAGGTATAGTTCAGGTATTATTTTGTTATATTCAGGTAATACATACAAACAAAATATTGTTTTTATTGTTCCATCGCTCGCTTTAGTTGCATTCTGTATATATATATATCTTAATATATATAAATCTAGTGTCAAGTTGTTTGTCCGCGATGGACTCCTAAAATATATAACCGATTTTAAAATATAGCTGCCCACCATGTGCATTTTAATCCAACTTGAAAGATATAATAGCTCATATCTTAATTTATAATCGCAATAATGTTTTATAACAAATGATGCTTTGATGCAAAATGTGACCTACAAAACGATTGTGACAGTTGTCGATTGATTGCGTTGTGTGTGTCAATATATGGCGCGGTTTAACTTTTCGTTGATTGTAGGAGAATCGGGACAGTAAAAAGTAATTGCTAAGATTAATTAAATTTGGTCAGTTAATTTTAGAATAATTTTTATATATGCTTGATTTTAAAATTGGTCAAATTACTTTATGCTTAGTTCTTAAAGCGATAAATCTTTTATGTTATATAATAAAATGATTACATGCTACTTAAAAATATAAAACTCACAAATATAGTTAATAAATTCAACTAACAAATGATTCCATGTAAACCGTTTTTATCATACGACGCAGGCTATTTACGAAAGTTGATATCAGCAAACTTATAATAATTTATTTTATATGTGCAAATGGCGAGAACTGACGGCTCTTTTTTTAGAACAATCCTAAAACAGTTCCGTTTAGAATTCCAAATAGTATTTGAAGTCTATACAAATAAAAGTATAAGATAAACATTGGAGTTCAAAGTATCTTAAATCCCAAAAACTTTGTTAAAACATTTTCTTTTTGAAAAAGCGTGTATAAAATAAATTAATTTTATAAAAGCTTCTAGTTTTAAACAAATATAAAGTTATCATTCATTTATTCATCACCAGCCTGTGCTAGTCCACTGCTGGACATAAGCCCTAATGCACGCCTTCTCCGTTACGGGGTTTTTGGCCCGTATCCCACCACGCTGGTCCAATGCGGGTTGGTAGGTGGACCAACTTTTTACAGGCCCATCCGACGCTTGGATCATCTTGTTTGGACAATGGGGTTATCGACCCAAATGCCTGATGATGAAATGATAATACGAAAAAGATTTTTTCAATAATTAAAACAAGTGGAGATGGCAAAAATTTCTACAGCGTGTCTCTATTTCATCTTTTAATGAATGAAGTTTGCGATTGGGTGCTTAACCTTATCAATTACACACGACCTGTCGTGCTACAGAGGGTTTTGAAGTACTTACATTTTAAATTGTAACGAAATGATAAAGATCTATCATAGTACATTATTGGACTAAAAAAGTTTTATTTAGTCAAATGACAAACGAGCAAAAAGTTACTGCGGTGGTAAGTGATACGTCCTGCGCGTAATCAAGGAGAATGAGAAACTACTTTTTTGGCACCTCGAGGAGCTTTCAGAAGCGTAACTTTTAGTTTTGAAACACGACAAAGCTTTTTCTAATTCGATTATTTTAACAGATAACCTTTTAAATGCATAAAATCTTGGTATAATATAAAAGGACAATTAAAAATAGGTTTTTTTTATCAAGCGGCTTTAAAATATGTTGTGGTAAAGTTTTACAATGTTAAACATTTTATTGTTTGAGAATGAAGCAATGAAAAGCGACGAAAACTATAGGATTGTCATATACATATATAGAACATATAGAACACTAAACACATAGCGGCCTGCGGCCAGCTAATAAGAATGTTAAGCATAATAGCACTGTAAGTGGCTTTACAATGAAGATTAGTTTCCAGTGTTTAGATTCCTCGATAACAATTCCGTTAATAATAGGTAAACGAGGCGTCATATCCGATGAATTAGTGCGAGAGACATTGTTTCATAAAATATTTTATAACCTTACGTTCAGTAACATTAAGTTAGTAACATAATATCTTAAGGAGTGAGAAATACTTTGTTACGAGCAGCTCTAACCTAAAAATGGCTGTTAAAAGTTCCGAAGTCAACTTCGAATGTTTCGCGTACCGTAATGCGTAATATAACGACGATTTAAAGTACGCTGGTCTTTTGATTCAATGTAAAATACATTTTTATTCGTCAGAGAGAGTCTACATAATAATAATTAAAGTTATTTTGTTTTGCCATTTTCATATTTTTAAGTTAGTCGTTTTAAAATAATTGAAATCCCTGTACCTAATAGAACAAAGAATTTACTTCTCTCTTTTTTGTTTCTGTCTAAATTTGTTGACTAATAACTTAATCGATATAAGCTTATATTCCGAACAAATTCAGTAAAAATTTGAGAATAAAAGATTTTTAAGTGTCTTAGTACTCAAAACATGTCTTAACAGGTATCCAGTGCTTTCAGTTTTATAACCAGTATAAAAGTTATATCAAAACTTCATCGTTGAAATAAGTGGAGATACTTCATTTATGATTTCGCGCAATCCTAACATGGCATACTAAGGAGCGTCTGTCTTCTAGGCTGACATTTAAAATAATTTCAATCACATTATTCAGATGGTTGCAATTTACAACAAAAATTATTTAAATTTATATTTTTTGCCAAGTGTCGATTTGTTTCTTATCTCCAATTTCTTATCTTAATATTTGATACAATAGAACAGAACGAAATGACATCATCAGTTCAAACGTAACTTTTAAAGTTATTATTAGAATTATAAAAGTAGATTTAAGGTAAATATTAACATTTGATAACGACACGTACTCTAGAGTGTAATATTTTTTCTATTCAAAATTATTTAAAAAAAATATTTTGACGGCATTGTTTTTGTACAATTTATCCTATAATTTATTTATATCGGCAACAACTTAATTTTATATTATAAGTAGTACACAAATAAATTTCAGAAGCAATATTGTTTGAACACGTTAAATAGTTTTGATCAATACTTCTATACTTCATTCAAGCAATCGTATTTGTATTAGTTGATACGGTTACGTACCCATTATAATTATTACAAGTTGAAGCCTTGTTGTTAAAAGAATATACTTAATGTACAGAAGGAGTAGGTACGACGTTCATGCATCAAATACTATGAAATTCAAATAAAAAAGTACTGTAAATACAATACAATTTTTTTAAGGCTAATAAATCAGTGCGCTATAAATTATTTTCTTTTAATTCGCAATTAAGAAGTTTCAACAACAATTTAGTATTATATTCGTAAATACTTTTAGAAATTTCAAAGAGAATTCCAAAGAGTAAAAATTATGAATACACCTCTAATATTTATAACTTTGAAATGGCTCACGTGACCCCGGCAACAGCCACTGATGTCTCGTACAGGCGAGTCAATACCTAACACTGCCTTAAACCACTCGACACAATAACCCTATCACATGCACATCACTTCACCTGAACACGAGGAGAGTAGCTTTCCGGGCTGGGGCTTTTGCGACGCCCTCGCTATATTTCACACCCGTCTATGATAATAAATTCGTCCGTCTATAAAACACGATCGCAGAGGCAAAACGTCAATATCGAGACTTCTTTTTTCTAAGTACCCGCATTAGAAATAGTGTTCTGGCTATGCATACTTTGTCATATACTACGAACAATGCATTAGCAGACAACCGCCATTTTACACAGTTAAAAAAATTATAAAAAGTGAGACATATCAGTACTAGAAAATGATTTAAATTAATAATATTTAAATTATAGTTACTTTTTAAGGCATAAGTGATTTGTTTTGTTTTATTTATCCATGACCACAGAGTAGGAATCTGAAGGCTCGTCCTTTTAATGCAAATACAAAATTTTGTGAATACTGAGTAAAGTTTGCTACCCTTTCATTGAAAAACTACGTGGCGAATTTTAATCGAATTTTGCAATATCATATTTTAACAACTCAACTCAAATCAGAACAACTTATAGGCTATATTATTGAAGAACATTGTGTAGATTTTTAAAAAGTATAATAATAAGTAATAGTGAGGAGTGCAAAAAACTTGGACAGATATAAATATAATGTGTAATAATAATTATTAACTCAAATTACAATCACACCAGGTTAAACCCTGAGCGAGCTTGTCAATTATAAAGTGTATCTTTATATTCTATATAATAAAGTACAAATGTTGTTCACCTACTCGAATATACTTACAGAAAATTTTGGTAATTGGAAGTCGTAGTAAAGCAGACCAATGTATTTAAAATAATATATTCTTTTTCCTTCCGCCTTCCAAAAATTTACGCTTATTAGGAAGAGGAAAACCTCACTCAAGATACTGTTAAGTGACTCTAGCTCTTTCATCAATAGTATTGTAACTGGACTGTACGATTTTTCTTTGTGTGTTTCCTGGCAGGTAAAAGGAAATGATTCTTTATAATATGTGGTTGTCGTCGTAATTTGAAAAGATACTTGTGATTACATCGTTGTACTTATAAAATGAGATTTAAAGTTTTACTTCTTTAATCTCATTTTAATACGAGAGATATAAAGTTTTATTTAAACTAAATGTAATAATTGAAAGTGAATCATCGTTAAACGCGATAACTGAAGTACATACTTGCCACAGTATATTACGCGGTGGAATGTGTGCCTAAGACATCTTTGAACCGACGTGCCTTATGTCCTAACTAAAAGTTTTTGAATGCTGCAATGATTCCTCTAAAACCAGTTCTTAAATTTAAAGGATATAATAGGAGAACATGCCTGGTTTAATTCAACAGTCCTTTATAGTTATCCAATTAATTCTGCCCTTAAATAAAGATTTATATTTGACAAAGCTGTAAGCCATTGAGAACTTTATTGTTTTTATCTCGACTTGACCCGCAATATATAATGATAAAATTATGTATAGTATTCCGTCTTTAACTTATATACACTATCATTGTCAGTTTCCACACTTCATTAAGTGAAATAAATCGCCATCTTTGATGTGTTCCTTATTCCACTTCGTCACCTAAATTCGTAATATGAATTTCAGGAATATTTACACATAAAATAAATCAAATGGAGTAAATAAAGACATCCAGTGTAGAAAAATTAATACATGCTACTGCAATTTAAACATCCGGTAATTACTTTACCGACTTTATAAAGTCATTATAGTATAATGCTACTATAGTAGGTAGGTAGCATTGCAGTCATAACTTTTCATCTAGTGATATTACCTATCGAAAATAACAACAAAATAGATAATATTAAAACAATAAATTACTGCTTTTGTCAATGTTGGAGGGTACATATTGTGTTGTTCCGAAGGATAGTTCAGACGATGTATGTTTGTTATTAATAGAATTCGCTTTATGTTTAGATCCATTATTCTACGTAACTGTCCGTAATTGTCTTACCTATCCGACGAACTTGCTTTGGGAAAACTGAATTAACCTTATTTTAGCGCAATATAAAAAAAATATATAAAAACCCTAAACGCCTGTCCAAATTACTTGAATCCAGAAAAGCATTTTGTTTTGTGAACAGGAATACTATATTTGACAATTTAAGGAACTATCTCAAAGGTAACTCTTAGTTAACAAACAATGAAATAACTTCGATACATATGATAATAATACTAATAATGTTCATGGGCCATATCCGTTTACGGCGGCCGATCTATATTAAAGTTCAGCCAACTGTGCAGAAGGTATTGCAGTGAACAAGTTTACGAGCAAACACAGGTGCACCTCCTGTTCCTTTACTTTAATAGTGCCATGGGACAGAAAAACGACACGACCGCAGAGGGATCAGGCGCAGGACTGTCTTTTTACATGCCCTTTCGCATGGATCATCTTACTTTACAGGCAATCGGATGATTATTACTCTAGGAAACCTTGGAAACAACTAAGAGATGTACTTGAGTCCCCGCACGATTTGAACCAACAGCATCCGGTTTTTAAACCGCAAGCCTATACCACTAGGCTACGGAGTCGACAGATAAATTTTAAATCACTGTTGTTTACTCGCTAAGTTCGAAACCATGACTGTTTCTTAAAGAAAAAACTCCAGGCTACATAGAGAGTTTTAGTATTATGCCTACTATAGCTATATTGTTGGAATAATAAAAACGCCATGATGACAACTTGAAAGAGATTGAACAAAAACCAATATGCGGTTTGTGGAATACATACAAACAATACGAATAAACGGGGGGTGTGAAAAAAGTCTTAATATCGTTACTACTAAACTGAAACACCAATTTTAAAATGACAAAGTAATTATTAGACTGTTTTATGATATTGCAGTAACAATATATCAGTACAATTTCAATTTAAAAAATAAGATAGACGACTCCGGAATCATATTAAAGCAAGGGAAACATAATATTGGGCTTATCGTTACTAAATTAAGTAACCCCAATTAATGGAATTCGATTCAATTTATAAACCATATTCAGTATGTATCATATCTCTCTTAGCATAGTATTTTGCTTTTTCGAATTTCTATATAAATCTAAAATATATCTAAAATATATACATTGCAAGCTACAAGTAAATTATACGATCAAACTCCTTTATTCAACACATCAGCAGCAGGCTCAGGAAGTAGTCATCCTTGCTGTTTGGAGATTAACTCTAATTTAGGCAGACCCTTTGCATCAGCCGATATGCTATGATCGGATTCCTTTTGTGTCTGACAACTGTCTTGTGCAATATTTGTGTCGGAAAACTGTCTCGAGCAACATGTTGGTATTAAAAAAATCTAAACCGCAAACTTTTATAAAATAATGGTAAAATATCCTTTAAATTTAAAAATATTTTATTTGTCAACGCTAGCTTATATTTATATTTAAATTGTAGAGCTATGGCTGCCTGGAAAATATATTATAGTGACGGTTGAACTCATTTTCAGTCAGTATGCTAGAAGCTAGACAGCACCGCGAGAACCTAGTATCGACAGTACTAGATTCTCGCGGTACTGTCTGACTCATCCATTGATAAGTCCGAAACTAATCAGTATTCAAACAAAGATCAGTCGATACTATATTGTGCCAGGAGTTTATGTAAACAAGGTCGTAAATAAAATTAGAACGTATGTCACTGTTATTGGTTTATTATCATTTATTACATATGGGTAGGGTTCCATCCCATTCCAATACCATTACAAAGATTAGTTTTAATTGACGACACGCTTAGTGTAATAATAATAAATGGTTAGTGATCCTCATTGCTGAGCTGAAGGTGTGGGTGTTTTTATCGTAACGAGGTGTTTGTATTTATATAATACATATTTTTTTAGAAAAGAAAAGTAAGTCTATAAATTTATGAGTCATCTTTCATAGTTCTTCGAGCTTCGCTTAATTTTGACCAAGATGATGCTGTAATTTGTCATTTTTTGGCATTTACTAGTAGTAGGTCCCGTTTTTACAGGGACCATCTGGGATGGTACCACCGCGGTGTCTATTTCTGCCGCAAAGCATTAGTGTGAAACCACTGCTATTTTCCGGTTTGAAGAGAACCGTAGCCATCGTATTTAGTGGGTAAACTAGACTTAATATCCTAAAGGTAGGCAACGCGTTGGTGATGCCACAGCCATTGTCTATGGGCGTCGGTGACCACTTCCCATCAGGTGGCCGGACTGCTCATCTGCTTGCGTAGGCAATAAAAAAAGCATTTGCATGCGTAAATGTTATATATTATTTATGTTTACACTATTTGATTCATTACAATATGTCAATAAAACCGAGTGAGTGCTTTTAAGAATTTCTGCAGAGAATCATAAAACTATTTGTAGTGTTTGTATCTATGTAGCAGAGTCAGTACACTGTCTCATGTACACTAGTAGAGGGGGTAGCCGTCATCTACAGCTGCGGCGAGCCTGTCGTGGTCTGTCGCCAGTCTGTGTCTGAATCCAGGAACTGAGAAGACGTGCGCCCGCCTCGGAATTAGGTATGGTAGTGAGCCAGTGCAATACCGTTACTTACCCGTAGTTAGTTTGTGAGACGTGGTGGTGATCACTATACCATTTATTAGTGTTGATTTAATATAAAATAATAGGATGACGCAACTTTTTTAAATGATACAAGTATTAATTCATGTTTTGCGTTTGTTTTAATACGTGTAAAAAGTTTAAAAGTGGTGGTGATTGCTCTGATCTCTTTAAGAAAGACAAATTAAGATTAGTATAAAATTTAAGGTGGCAAGAAATTATAAATCAACAGCTAATTAAAAAAACATAGGCTTTGACATATTTTGTGATGCTGGAGTATGTTTATATAACCTGTAATAGACGCCTAATTGGGGCTTTTAACGATTCGTAACATGAGTTTAATTGCTAGGCCCAATTAACTAATGCGGAACAGTAAAGATGTTATACGAGTTGAACCTTTTAACTTTGTACGTGAACAATTTCATTAAAATTCCTGAAGTAAAGAAAGATCAAAAAAGAAAGGTCAAGAAAGAAAACAGGAAAAAAAATAAAATAAATCAAAAAAAGATCTATAAAGAAAGGTCATTTAGAAATTAATTAGCATAACATCGTTATAACAACTGCGGTTTATTTTCCCTGGTCGATGATAATTACTACTTTATTATATTCCTTGCAACAATAAAATAAGACAAAATATTATTGCGGAAATTTTGAAGATGTTTATTAAATGAAGTGATGACGTGTTATATTCATTGGAAAACCAAACCTAAACCTCAATCTGATTTGGCGTTGAAAGCTATGGATACACAAACATTCGTTTATTTTTTGCCAGAGAAGAGATTTTATAAGAACTTTCAATTACACTACTACATCCATATCAACAAAATTACGCTACTGCTCAAAATGAGCAGTGTAAATTAAAAAATAATCGATACTTATATTATTAATGCGTAGGTAACTGTTTGTCTTTCTTTCAATATGGAAATTCATCATCGTTGAAGCAAAAGCCATAAAACTGTGTGTCTAATGATGGGCACATACAATGAAACTACCTCATTTATATTATAATATACATATATTTATTGACCAATATTTTTTAAATTAGGAAAAAAGTAATACCTAACTGATTACTAACCGTTAAATTATTGGCATTATATATAACATGCCAGTTACAACCTTATAACAAAACCTTAAAAAAACATTATAATTTAAAAAAAATTTAATATTCCCGTTCGGTATATTGAAATCAGGTATTTCTATTTCCTTCAGATCTCTAATCTTGCTTTTGGCCAAAAATTATTAAGGTCAATATTCAACGACAGATATTTCTGTCCATTACATTCGGGTCATTGATATGTTTCGATATAAAACGAAATATTCTCGACACACGATACTATTCTTCTAGAGAAAATTATATATATTTTTTTGATACTCGGAAAATAGGTTAAAAAATTACATTAATCTATGAAATTAACGATTAAAGTATATATCTATTACTATTACTGTGAATGTCATTGGTAGTTATAAATATAATAAAAGTTTGTTTCCTAATTGGTTAGGGAATTTGGGCCGATCACCCAACTTTCTGAAAAGTAAGATGATCAATATGTCGGATGGGCATGTAAAAGTCGGTCCAGACACGAACCCGCATTGGAATGGAGAAGGGGATGCCTATGTCCAGCATTGGACTTACACAGGCTGATGATGAGGAGTTCATCATCAAATATTTAATTTGGTCAAAGTGGTAAAAATCTTTGCTACTTAATATTACAATTAATTTAAGAATAATATCCGATGTGAAACGCGAAAGTATTAATAAATTAATGGTAAGATAAAAATTTTATCAATTTTAACGCCTAAAGTGTCCTCGATGCTTTAAAATATCGGGCGTATTTCTAATTTAACAGGTAAATAATCCTTATAATTAACGGAAGAGATTAGGATTTGGCACTTATGCTTCAAAAGAAATGTGTACCGCGCTGCGTTTCAAGTCGGTCTCCTGAAAATAGGAGACCTACCACTTTATTTATATATTTTATTATAAATAATATATGTTTGCGTAGAAGACATAAATGACATCACGTAAACAAAAGACATTTTATTATAGCGACCGCTGCATTACCTTATATCCATACCCTCTTCACAAAATATGTAAAAGCAAACAAGATTACGGTACAATGATTTCTTATGTTTTGGCTTCGTGTCATGTACTATGAAGAAGAAAAATTCAAGGTAACTCAAGAGAAGAAACGCCACTTAACGCTGACAAATTGACTAAAGAAAAATTACGTCTCGTCGTAACTAACTTAGAGGTTACGAACCAAATTTAATGTTATTGAGTTAAAATTGTGATGCAACTCATTTCAAGTTATTAAAGTACCTCTTAAATTAATAAGTTCCGATGACTGCGACTTGCTAAGAGCGAGTTTAAAATTTTCAAACTCTACAAAACAAAAGTTGTGTTAATCAGTTTTACTCTTATAAAATTTGACTGTATTGAAAATTGGACTTGCTTTGAGATGCTTTCCATAACAACACCGCAGTAATATTTTTGAACATTAACAAATAAATATTACGAATCATCTAGTTCCAGGAAATAGTGCGAGGGGTTCTACTTCTCTTTATATAATATTTCATAACTAAGCGATGTAATAAAAAAAGTTTTATTAACACAAAGGATATCATGCATATATAATTATTTTTTGAGGGTAAAATGCATTACAAAAGCGTTGAGACCACAAAAAGTAGTAATATTAAGAAGTTTCTATACCAAGCCGATATCCAGAATAAGAGTTATGCATTTCGATACTGTTGCTCGTCTCTCAATATTGCCTGACAGCTTACAAGCTTTTAATATGGCACGCTACGCTTTCCAATACACACGTGTACAGAAGGGCAATAAAGTGCGCTATACCGAAACCACAAAAGGAAATAAAAATAACGATATAATACTAATTGTAACTTGTATTCGGTGTATTACAAATGTTCAACCTTTCATGTAAACCTCTTTTTGTATATATTTTATAGTTGGGACCTGTATTTTGGTTATGCTTTACCTAAAGTTATCCTGTCTTATGCTATCATATTCAGTATTTAACTTATTGTAATTTACAAATGTTGTAGCTGTTACTTAGTGGTTTTATTTATTTATACTTAGTGTAAAACTTTATACATGCTGTAAAAACAGTTCGTATTAAAGTAAACAGTCTTGAAGTATTTTATACAACTTACAACTTGAACTATGTGTCCGATTTTAATGATGAGGTTTAAAATATTTTAAAATTCAATCACCTTACGACCTACATCCTTTACGAATAACTTTTCCATCGTAAAGTTCATAGTCTATTATTTAGCTAGTTATTAGCAGTATAAATATTAATATTTATGTGGAAATTATATATATATATTGTACTGTTATACAGTAATGTGCTACTGAACTATATTTAATTTTATATAAGAGAGATGTGATACATCATTATCTTATCACTTATGGGCTTGAAAAGTAGATGGTAGGTAGATTCTCAGACTAATTGAATGTAAAAAAAAATAATTTTAAGAATCAGTACAGCCGTTTCGAACTGTTATGGAATTAAACATTGTGACATCGAGAATTTTATATTTATATGTATATGTACTTTATTTTGCAACGAGCTTTGTATTTAATTTATGGACAAGGCGTATCGCTTACTATCTAACTACTACTATGATGGAAATACCTTGGAAGTCAAACAAAAAAATACTGAAACTTTCACCAAATATAATGTAAAAGCCCAACGCACCTCCCTCTTCAGAAGGACTCACATTAGAATTTCAAATATCTAGACTATTTGCTTATCATCATCATCATCATTATCAGCCTGTAATAGTCCACTGCTGGACATAGGCCTCCCCCATTACACCGCTACCCATTAGGGGATTTTTGGACCGTAACCCACCACGCTGGTCCAATGCGGGTTGGTGGGTGGACCGACTATTTACATGCCCATCCGACGCATGGATTATCTTACATTTCAGACAATTGGGTGATCGGCAATTTGCCCTAACCAACTGGAAACAACAATGAAAATTTGTTAAGTCCCAGGATTCGAACCCGACCTCCGGTTTCTAAAGCACACGCCGATACCACTAGGCTACGGAGGATTTTGCTTATACATAAATTAAATTGGCCATGTACTACTTCAATATAAGTATATTGGTATTAAACCTCAATTTTTTGACTACCACAGTAGATTAGAAAACATTGTGACGTATATCTTTAATAAACATAAAAAAATTAATAACTTTCAAAAACATAGCGTTTAAATGTTACTAACGCGAAAAAATTGAAGAATCAATACGGAGGATGCCCGCAACATTTCTCATGTCTATAAATGCGTTGTTCAGTTAATGGATAACTTAAAAGTTCAGTGAACGTTTATCGACTGAGTAAATAACACTCTTTAATTACTAATCTGTTATTCTTTTATTCTGAGCCGGAAGGAAGATTCTCTCGAGAATACTCATTAATCTTTTGGACATGATCACTTCGGACACAATATATAAATACGAAACATACCGTTAGGGTTTGAACTAAACATAATACAGAGGTTTGATGAACAAACCCTGGCCATATTGAAACTTATTAAATATTATTGTTTATTCTGTTCACGTATTCACGCGATATATTAAATTATATATATTCATTATTTGACGTATTAACAATACAACAAATGCCTCAGCCCGTTAGTATCAGCAGTCACTCGAAGTTGCTACTATGCATTTAAATATTTAATACTTCATCTTTCACTTAGGCATTTTTTCAAGTTATCGTGGGGACGGCTTCTAATCCATCCAGATTTACCTAAATAACAGCTTTTAAGCAAAGCGACTGGCATTTGTTTCTTTTGCTACATTGGTGTATTATTATAAAAAATAAGAGAAATTTTTGAAAATATTTGAAACTAAACTGCTAAATGTTAACCAACAATACATTAAATCGATGTCTTCGATTAACGAAACATATTAGGATGAAATTCATTAAAAATGAATAATCAAATTTCATTTTATTAACCCTAAAATTATATATAAGTAGCATTACAATAACCAAACTATGTACAACCCTCACAGTAGATATTGCGAAACGCCTCATAAACATTCGTAGAGAATACGTTTCAGGGCAATTTCGCCAGCGTGGTTCCGATTGAATCCAGAAAATTTATTGAATAAATATGGAAATTCTATTTTTATTTAGTCTTACCATCTATTTCTATGGATGTAAGTTTTACCTGTTCTGATATGAAGATTAGTAACTTCTTCCGTTTTACAAGCGCCAAACTATATGCAACTGAAAAAAAACCTTTAAATTGAACCGAAATAAATATTATTTTCTTAAAGACGTCTTTTGGTAAGCTATTTTGCAGCATAAAATAAAAAGAAAATGTATGCGCTTGGTAGTAAATGGATTTAACATTATAAGTAAATGAAGTTTGCAGTTCCATCTTCATAAGTCATCACACTTTATTAAAGTCAATTAAATTACACTATTGCTATTTAAAAGTTTCATTATATTGGTACTAAATGGAATTAATTAAAAAAAAATAATTAACAATAGTTGTTTTAACAACTACGAACTGAACTTTATTAGAGCGAGCAAATTTTTCAGTTTTGCACATATTGGACAGTACTAGTAAGTCATGAAAATTTATTACAATAAATAAAAAGTAACCTAATATATATTCAGTAGAGGCTAAGACCGGAAATTCAAAACTGGATAAATGAAGCGATGCTAATTCACAAATGGATTTACTGACAGGGAAGATCAATCAAATCTTGAAAGGTTTGATGCTGTTTAATTTATTTTAAATGTAGATGCAGTTTCATCGCTGAAACAAATTAATTAATATTTTTTGTTAGTTGCTCGAATACTGTACATGATAAATAATACAGTTTTAAAGACTTCGTTTTTAACCCGTCCGATCCCGTGACGATGATCCCCCGGGGATGGAAACGTATATTAAATCTAATATAATTTCTTTGTCATAACTGCTTTGATCTTATTTGACTTTGACTTTGGCTTTATACAAAATATTTAGAAATAAAGTATTAAATTATTAAACATTGTAAATAAAGACGTGAGTTCTTCACTGGAGCTATATAGAATTTAAAGACATTTTAAAATTGTGTTAATAATTTAGAAATGTGTTTATTTAAAAATAGTTGGAAATAGAATATGACCAAAATTATTTCACCTGTATCTGAATGGCGAAATATTTATTGCCGTGGTTTAATAGTCGTTTGCACAGGACTAAAGCTCAGAAAATACTTCACAAGCACGTTCCGTATCTGTTCTGAACACCGGCCTCTGGGTAAATTCGAGGTGAAAGCAAGTTTATACCGAAAATATAATACAATCTGCTGCATATGCAAAAACTTCATTTTGTAAGTGTTTATTTTCCTTTGAAGATATTTATATTAGTAAGAGAAATAACATTTAAGCCTAGACATAGTTCACATATTATAAAATCATTTAATCTCTGCCAGAAGTTGTATTCAAAATTAGTTGTTATTAACACCTCGACACTTTTTATCTAATGCGATAGGGTGTTTACTAATATTTACAGCTTCTTTTAACGATTAAATGATTTTTTTAATATTATAATATAATATAATATATAATGTATATTTTATAAACTTAATTTTGCGTTTGTTTTTAAAAGAAAAAAATAGAGGATATGCTCTTACATTTTGGAGGCTAAGCAATACCAAAACAGCTGGCTATCGTTTCATTTATTTATCGTCAGATTAGAATAAAGTCTTCGTGTTTAATATATAACACAATGATTTCAGCTTCCACTGTCATATCTCTCTGCAGAATATTTTTATATCTGCAACAGGTACAGCCAATAAAATTATATTGAGCTTATCTGCATACCAATTACACCAAACATATTAAACATCAACGATGAAAACCTGTAAAAACACGGTGAAAATACGGTCGTAAATCTACACACGAAGGGTTTTTTGTTACAAAACTCGTATCTATTCGTAAATGGATCAATAGTGTGAGTTTAACTGCATACATCTTTCACGAGAATTATTCAACAAATAGACGCTAATCTCCAAGTATCGAAGTGGCATCTGGCCTACCATCCATCTAAACACTACTGCTTGTAAGAACACTGATTAAAACGTTTTCAATAGCACAAGCAAAATTTTAGATTCGCACAGCTTTAATGGTCACGGGGTAGACAAGAGTAAAAGGAAAATAACCTTAAGACTTTCAAAGATAATTCTTCATCATTCTTTGAAATGAGTCAAAAACTCCTAGACATTTTAAATGTTATAGTTCTAAAAAAACTGTGACAATACTAAAGATACAGTTATACTTAATGCAAGCAACGCATACAAATTAATATTTATATCGGGATTCTAAACACTCAAGTTTGTTTCCTAGTGGGTTAGGGCAATTTGGGCTGTTCACCCAATTTTCTGAAAAGTAAAACGATCTATGCGTCGGATGGGCATGTAAAAAATCGGGCCTTTCTCCCTCCGGTCGTGTCGGTTATTCGTTCTATCAGACTTTGAGAGTATAAAGGAACAGGTAGTGCGCCTGTGTTTGCGCGTACACTTGTGCACTATAATTGCAATGTAATATCTCATGTGTTGATGATCTATATAGATCGGCCGCCGTAGCCGTTATCGCCTGGAGACCATTATTATTATAAATATAATATTTACTTAGGTTATAAGAATTCATAGAAAGGAAATTAAAAACTTGTATGCCTTATTGAATGCAATCGCGAAATGCTTTATCGGTGCTGCAAATAATGTAAATATGTAACGTGTGTACTACACATTTTTTAACTTTCAATTATATTAATATTATAGCCATTGGTTGAAACGCACATCATAAGTTGTCTAGAACATATTTATCAAAATTACCGCTTTTGTCAAAGTTGAAGGGTACATATTGTATTGTTCCGAAGGGATCGTTCAGACGATGAATGTTTGTTATTAATAGAATACGCTACTTTTATTCTACACATACATCACATGTCGCAATTACGTTGATATTGTTTAATTCTGTCAGTAATTTATATGGATTATATATTATTTAGATTCAGTAAACTCTATCGAAACTGGCGTATGATTTCAATGTACATTATACGACAAAATTTCTAGCCAATGTCGTACACGATCAGTACGTAATAAAGGTAACCAACTTTTAGTTAACTCTTAGTTAAGCAAACGAGAAAACAACTACTTTCCACATACGTAGTTGTTAACTAGCCGAGTTCGAATCTTTACCGTTTCTCAAAGCAATACGGATGCCGTTTTGGTATTGTCACTACAATAGCTAGATTGTTTGAACGTCATCATACACAACTTTAAAGAGTTATTGAACGAAAATCAAAATGCATTTGACGGAACACATACGTGTTGTATGAATAAATGAAATTATTTCAAATGAAAAATAATATTGTGTTTATCAATACTGAGTCAAGCAACTTCAATTATTTATTAAATTAGATTCAATTTGTTAACCATATTTCTGTAGAAACCGAAATTAGTCTTAGTACAGTGTATATTTGTTTTATCGTTTTATACAAATGTATAATAGCACATTGCAAACGACAATATTATCATACAATGTGATTTATAATATTTAACACATCAGCGGTAGCCTAAGGTAGTAATCATCCTTGCTCTTTGGAGATTAACTCCAATTTAGGACTCCTTTGCATCAGCTGAGACGTTATGATTGGATTCCTTTTGTTTCTAACAACTGTCCTCCGCATTATTTGAGACGACAATTATTCACTGCATACATAGAGTAACGTCTTAGTATTAAAAAAATCGAAATCGCTATTTTAATAAAATCCTAAGATATCCTTTACATTTTAAAAAAATATTCAACGCTAGCTTATATATGCATTTAAATTGTAGAGTTATGGCCACCGGAAAAATATATAATAGTGACAGTTGAAATTATTTTCAGTCGGTGTGAAACCTAGACAGTACCGCAAGAAACTGGTATCTGTCGATACTAGCTTCTTCTGAGAACCTAGTATTGTCATACTAGATTCTCAGGTTGTCCCACTTACCCATCGATGCGTCCGAAACTAATCAGTAGTCACACCAAGAATAGCCGATACATTATACAGTGATCTGGAGTTTATGTAAACAATGTCTCATGTCAATTTAGAACGTATGGCACTGTAACTGATTTAATCGTGTCACTAGATATGGCTACGGTCCACCATTTAGAAAGATTGGTCTAAATTGTCGACCCGCTTCGTGCAGTGATCGACCCTAACTATTGCGCCGAAGGGTATGGATTTGGTTCGTGTGATGCACATAGTGTTTTACTCTCGTAGTTTGAGTCTCGGTATTTGTAACTATATAATATGTATTAATTTATAAAGGAAAACTTATTATATGTATTTATTAGTCATCTAGTTTCCATAGTACAAGCTTTTTTTATTTTGAATAATAATAATATTTAAAATATTATTATTATTAATTGTAATTAGAACATGACAGGCATTTTTTTTAGGCTTTGCATATGTAAATTCTACATCTAATTTTAGAGTCTTAGAGACTGGTCTCTCACCAGTCTGTGTCTGAACCCAGTATCTGAGAAGACTTGCGCTCGCCTCAGAGCTCGGAACAGTAGTGAGTGCGATACCGTCTCTTACCCGTACCTAGTTTGTGGGCCAAGATCTTAGCACTACTATATTCAGTGGTATTGATTAATTTGAACTAACGAGACGACGCAACTAAAAAAAGTATTTATCAGCTTTTAAGTCATGTATGCGTGTGTTTTAATACGTGTATAAAGTTTAAAAGAGGTGCAATTGCTCTGATCTCTTTAAGAAAGACAAATTAAGATTAGTACAAAATTTAGGTGGTCAGAAATAATAAATCAACAGCTAAATAAAAAACATACGCTTCGACATGTTTTGTGATGCTGGATTATGTTTATATAACCTGTAATAGACCCTGATTGGGGCTTTTAACGTTTCAGTAATATGATATAATTCTAGGCCAATTAACTAATGCGGAACAGTAAAGATGTTATACGAGATGAACCTATTAACTTTGTGCGTAAACAATTTCATTAAAATTCCTAAAGTAAAAAAGATCAAAAGAAAGGTCAAGAAAGAAACAAGAAAAAAACAAGAAAGTTTTAAGTTGTGAGTTTAAGTGTATAAAGTTTAAAAGAGATGGTGATTACTACGATCTCTTTAACGAAGACATAATTCATATTAATACAAAGTTTCTGGTAGCATAAAATATAAATCAACTAATTAAAAACTAAACATACGCTACTTTTTTTTGATGAAATGTTTTGTGTCACCTGTAATAGAGGGCCCTGGTGGACCTTAAAACGATTCGTAAAATGGTATAATTGCCAAACCCAATTAAATTACAAACCCGAGGAATGTTTTACAGCTGAACCCCCTTTGCACTAAACAATTTAATTAAAATCTTTTAAAAATATTTCAAATGGAGACATCAATTGAAAAAATTTAAAAAGCTTATTAAAGGTTTTTTAAAAACAAAATACGTTAAACCTAAAATTGATAAATATAACCAGACCCAGAAATTTATTAAAGTTGCTCTAAAATAAAATCTTAATCACAATTAGATTAACGTCAAATGTTTAAAATCGATGTCCAAAAAAACTGATTTGGGCGTTATTGTCCAAACCACTGAAAGTGACAAAAAATATTTATTAATTTTTTTAACTATTATTTATAGTTCAAATGATTGATAAATTTATTTATATGCCCTTCTTTTATTTTGTGTTCAAAGCTGTTTCATTTATATGAAGATATCGATACATAAATAAAATCTTCATAAAATATTAAACCAAAAAATTTAAAGGAAAAATTAAACAACATATATTTCCCACCACCAAAGAAAAACAATCTGGATCGGAACGACAAAAACCTTATATATATCTCAAACCAGAATTACTGAATAAAATCCAAAAGTCAACGTAACAAATCCATTGTGCGTTCTATTCCTCTTTGTTCTGCCAATTAAAACAAACACCACAAACACACACACACACCACACCCACACATTTCAAATTACCTTTCTAAACTTTTCTTACTAAAAAACTTTTTAGGAAAAAGAGAAAGACCTTTTAAAGAGCATCTAGAAATATCTGTTAGGGGCATATTTTTAAATTATCTCGTTGCTGGCTTTCCGGTTGGCGGTTCCGTTAATCCCTGAAATAAAAAGGGATTAACCGGGGGAGTATAATTTAATTTGCGTCTCTTTTTTTTTATACAAGAATATGTTTTTATTGATTGTAATATTTAAAATTTAAATAAAAGGGCCTTTTAATCCTTAAACCGGTAGAATAAATATTAAATAACATAAAATGTTTCTTAACTGAAACAGGGATAAAGTTCCGTTAAAAGGTAATTTAATATTAATTGATAACATTTTTTTAAGTGACGGTCCTTTTCCCTTACCGATAAATGATTTCTTTTTATTTATATCCATGTAAAATATTTATATCCTAAAATCCCTATCCTATTTTATATCCCTAAAATAAGAAAACGTTATTGAAACCAAATTAGAGATGTTTAAAATGAAGTTTGTCCTGTTATACTCATTGGCCCAAAAACCCTAAGCCTCAATCTGATTTGGGTTAAAGCGGAATATACACAGAAATTTAATTATGATTTTTTTGGGTTTTCCGTTTGGTTTTTTGGTAGAGACAAATTTGATAAGGGAATTTTTAAGCCACACCAACTGCCACATTAAAAATGACGCTCTGCTTAAAATAACAGTGTTAATTTAAAATAATCCATAGTAATATAAGAACGAAGGTAACTGTTTGTTTTCCCTTTCAATATGGAAATTAGTCGTCCAAAGCAAAGTCATAAAACTGTCGTCTATGAAGGCACCACAATAAAAACTCCTCATTTTTATTATATACAAATATTATAAACCAATATTTTTGAAATTCCTTAAAAAGTATTACCCCTAACCATACTTAAATTATTTTGGGACCAAATTAAAATGCTAGTACAACCTTATTACAAAACCAAATGAAATAACGTTACAAAGCGGGAAATTTTGCGTTATTCCTCGTTCGGTATATTAAATTTTCCTTTTTCGTTCAGATATTGGTCTTAATTAATTGTTAACTTAATGTTAAGTAATCCTAATAATCCGGAATTTATTAGTATTTGGCCTTGAAAAAATATGTACCGCGATGGCGTTACTAGTCAGTCCCCCCTTTAAATAGGAATCTATTATATATGATCCTTTACTTATTATGTTTTTCATTAATAATATATATATATTGTTTTAAGAAACCATAAATGTCATTACGTGAAATAAAATAATTTTATAATAAAAACCGTTTTCATAATATAATATCCATACCCCCTCTTAAAAAAGTACAAGCAAACAAATTACGGTACAATGATTTCACATGTTTTTGAAACCGTGTCCCCAATCCTTTAAGAAGAAGAGGAATTCATGGTTGGAAAGAAAAACTTAATGTGACAAATTGACTAATGGAAGTTGCGTTGGCATTTTTAATAGTCCGGACCAAATTTAATTTTGTCATCGAGTTTTATATTATAAAAATCCATTTCAACATATAGCATGTAAAAATAATTCGGTCTGAATCTAAGGATTGTGAAAAAAGGGGTCAAACTTTTTAAATTCTTACAATTTTAATACTCGTTTAGAATCTTAACCGTATTCTTATAAAATTCCGAAAAAACAAAATTCGTTTGACTTTTCTTGGGTGTTCTCTTAAAGAACTAGGGTTTAAATAAATTAAAACTATCCCTAGTCAAGTAGTTATAGGAAAAGTCGGAGGCATTTTAATCTACTCCTAATTTTAACCCTTAGCCTTAGAATAATGAAAGGTCCTAGTTTATAATAAAAAAAATTTTTAGGAACCATTCATTACAAAATTAACATAAAAAACAATAAAAATTAGAAATATCCTTCCTAAGGCCAAAACTTTATTATAAAAAAGTCATTGTGCATCATTACAGTCCGGTTTTGTTTCTCAATATTGGTTGAACTTAAATTTTTTTATATGGCACCTAGGCTTTTCCAATACACATGCCCACAGAGGGGCAATAAGGCGACACAAGAGTGTAATAAAAGTAGCGATATCATACTACTTGTAACTTTTACAAGGCGTATTATGAATATACAACCGTTTATATCAAGTTCTGTACATGTATTTTGTGTGAAGTAATATTTTTATTATGCTGTAAACAAGCCATAAAATATAATCTATATAAGTATATAATCTCTGGCACTTTGGTATTTTTAGTTGGCTTTTTTTGTAATGTACGACTATTGCTTTTGTAAAGAAGACCTTGTCTTCATATATGATTATGTTCATTAAACAATGTCGATGAAGTTTATGTACCGAATTCATAAAACTTGACAAATATTCTACAATTAATGAGTCGTAGAGGCAAATTTTCCTTAAAATAATTTCTTAGTGATAGACCTCCCCGTTTATTTTTTAGCCATGCCAATTTTTAATAGTACTGTTATGAATATATATGTACATATTACCGTATTATATACTATTTTAATGTGTTGCCGGATTACGGAGAGCTGGCATGGAAAGTAGCATCTATCATCTCTTACATATGCTGTAAATTTGTACGAGGCACCGTAGCTCGTATAGTCACTATGGGGACTACGAGACATAATATAAATAAATGTGTCCAGGTGGAATTCTGGTTTATACTTTTACGACTGTTATCGTACGGTATGTGTACCAAGGGTAGGGTATCCTTACCTTCAAAAGGAAAATAACCTTGAATGTGGGTCGGAAGAAGGTCACTAAGCTTTTGAACCTTTCTTCTTTAAATAATTTAAAAGGCGCATAATATTTCTTCTTCTCTTATAAGAACTTCAAACATCCGGACTATTCGAGGTGTGCATTGGAAATATTATATAACACTTTTAACAACTTTTATTATAAAATTTACTAGGTAATTAAGTACTTTAATTGCTAAACAAAAAATCAAACAAACAGAGGGTTTAGGCAATTGTATGTTTTGTTAAATGTTTTGTAAAAATTTATATTTTGGATTATTCAGAGTATTTTCCAATCACGACAGCCAAAAGCTTGTTTGTTATTAATGTCCTCAAACAAAGGCAAATTTGTAATGGTTAAAAAGTGCCATTAAATATTTTTAACTGCTTGGTAGACTCACATATGGGTATCCTTAAATTATTAATTGCGTTGTTAATTTTTTAAAATGAAATTAAAAATAATTTACCTCACAAAAATAAAAAAATGTTTATACAAAAAATGTTTGATAAAGTTTGTTTTTATAGATGTTTTTTTTATAGATGCTAATTTTATAAGGTACATTTAGAAATCTGATAAATTTAAATGTGACTATCACATTTTCCAATCTAGGTTTAGCTAAATTGCACTCCAAAACTTTGAAACTATAAATGTTGAAGATGAAAATATGACAAGTAATACGTAGGCAAACTAAGACATGTCTTACATTTCCGACAATAAAGTCAAACTTTAAGCCAAAATTCGTTTCTTTCTAACCACTACAAAAAATAACATCAGTAGATAACTCATAATAAATGCCCAAATATTTCCCATATTAATTTTTTTAAATTGCGGTTTCAATGATCAGTGTCACTAACTTCTTTTTCACACGAATTTCTACAAATTAAGAACCAAAATCCATAGACTAGAGTTATAAATTAGAGTAAAAATCATGAATCCGTAGAATCGATATGTTATTTTGCATGTATCCCAATTTATTGGAATAATCTTAGAAAACCTTGCTTATTCCATTACTACGGTCTCGGAATCCTTTAACAAGGAAGAATATAAATAACTCAATTTTATGAGAGGGTTCCTTTAAAGGTACTTTCTTGTAACCTTATTTCAATTGTGTTTTCATGTTTAATCGAAATGTTTAAGGTTCTTTAACATACTTTACAAGCTTGCATTACTAATTGTCTTTAACGTAATTTAAAGGTTTTTTAAAAAATTAAAACAGTTGATGCAAGAACTATACCTTTTGATATAAAGCTAATAAACTTGACGATAAAATATATTGTCACTTTTATATATAATTATTAAAATCTTAATTATTTGAATGACCAAAATTTTATAATTGAATATAACCCATAACATACAAGTCCATGCTTAGGTAAAATAATGTTACTTGAAGTTTGAACAAAATGCTTCTCAGCGGACGTTGACTCTTAAATTGATATTAGCGAAAGGACCGACAACCATTATCATTTGGTTAAGTCAAGAAGTTACAGTTTCTTTTTATTTTCTGAGCATCAAATTATAAAATTATCGGAGAAGCAGAAAGAGCTATATAAAATAAAAGAAATAAAGTATGTCGTCATATTCATCAATAAGGACGCAATAATTAAAAATATCACATTAAAGGGTCCAATATCAATAAATTCATTTTTTATAACTTTTCGTTTTGTTATAATTAATTCATTATCGTAGATTAGTGGTACCCATACGTCATTCATTTTATTTATTTCATACAACCACCAACAGGTAACATTTGTTTTGTTTGAAATATTAACAATGTGATGGTAAAATTACGATTCCAAGGTAATTCATCATCATCATCATCAGCCTGGTCAGTCCACTGCTGGACCTGGCTCCCCTATCACGCCACCGCTTCCGATCTTCGCTATCCTCATCCAGCCCACACCGGCCACTTTCGAATGCGTCCTCCCATCTTGCCGCAGGGCGTCCTACACCACGTTTGCCAAACTCGGTCTCCAATCCAGAACTTTCCTACTCCAGTGGTCGTCAGTTCTGGGGCTATATGACCGGCCCACTGCCACTTCAGCTTATTAATCCGGTTATCGGTGACCCTGGTTCTCTGACGGATCACATAATTTCTGATGCGGTCCTTCAGAATACTCGGCATAACCTTCTCCATAGCTCGCTGAGTAACTTTAAATTTGTGGACCAGTCGAACCGTAAGTGTCCAAGTCTCGCACCGTAGGTCATAACGGGTAGACGCACTGATTGAAGTGTTTCGATTTGAGGCACTGGGATGGGTGACGAGAAACTCGTCGAAAACATGAAAGCTTCCAGCCAGCCAGATCCTTCGGTGGCCTTCCCCTCAAAGTTGTTTCTACCTGGTTGGAGGATTTCCCTATGTAAGCTGCTCCGAACTACTTCGAGTGCCATCACGTGATCGGTCCCGGATCACGTGCTCGTTAAACATGACCTTGGTTTACCCAAGTTCCCGGGACCGATGCGTGCAGAAGACTCAGCCAGGCTTTGCACCGTTTTCTGCGGTCTTTTGGTCTCAGCCATGATGACGATATCGTCCCAAATCACCAGATGTGAGATGTACTCGCCATTCACATTTAGCCGTGTCTTTCCCAGTTAAGTGTCCTGAACCCTGTCCTCAAGCGTGGCGAGAGAACAATTTCAGAATTGACGTCTCCTTGTCTCACACTGCAGTGGGGGATAGGCTCAGTCTGCCCACTTTGGACTACGACGACTGGTGGCGGCGTTATCAGATATTCAGCCCCTCGAATATCGCCAATCAATTTGGACCCGCTTAAGGATAGGAAAAGACCGGGTCTCGATGGGCCCCAAGC